>JAODAL010023186.1:0-63199 GCA_025379985.1 Phyllomedusa bahiana
ATCCCCTTTTTCCCCTCCAGAGTGTTTTTCCCCATGTAACCCTTGTGCTCGCAGCCATTTTATCAATGAAAAGCACACTTCTTTTCCCGCAATACCCCCAAAGTTCGATTTCGTTACGAACCGAAGTTTTCCTGAAATTCTAAACGAATTCCACTTCGTTAGAATCGATTCGCCCATCTCTAAGCATGACCCAAAAAATTATAAAAATGACTTCTCAGCCACTGCAAAAAATTGTGAGGGAGAAATTCCACTTAGAAGACACATTTCTGTTCCAAAGGACCATGATTATTGCTGTATCTCACAGCAACATGACCCCAAAAAATTATAAATTATAAAAAATTATAAAGATGACAAAAAATTTTTATAATAGGACCTGTAGTATTGCTGCATTTCAAAGCAGCATGACCCAAAAAAATTATAAAAATGACTTCTCAGCCACTATTAAAAATTTTGAGGGAGAACTGCCACTTAAAAGCCACATTTCTGTTCGAAAGGACCATAATTATAGCGGTATCTCACAGCAACATGCCCCTAAAAACCTTGATAATGCGAAAACTTCAAAAGATAGAGTGAGTAAATGGAATACGGTTTTGTCATGAAACCTTGCTGTCTTTTACAGTCCCCTCACAGCAAACCAGCAAAATGAACTGTTGGGAAAAGAGAATAAAAATTGCAGTAAGAAATTATCATTTTAAAAAAAGTTTTAGAGGCCCAAATTCTGTTTGAAGGGGGAATTTTGAATAGACCAGCAACTAAATCAGTGACCTGGGCAATTGGGCCACAACATCTCAGGGGATCCATGCCTGTTTCCCACTTGATGAAAGTCAAACGATCCACATTATCTGTGGAAAGCCGGATGCGTTTGTCTGTAATGAACTCCCCCAGCTGTGCTGAAGGTCCGCTCAGATATGACGCTGGCTGCTGGGCAGGACAACACCTTCTAGGGCGTGGCGAGGCGGGGCGAGCTCGGGCCATTCGTCCATTTTGGGGTACCCAGAGTCTATTGGGTCCGGAACACATACAAAAATATCGATGTTGAGACGCAGTTAGTCGTGCACCATGATCTTAAGCTGGTCTCTGTGTGTTGGATGTGTGCCCTGCTTGCATGCGTTGGTGAGGTGGTAAATAAAAATTGCCAGAGGTCACCCTTTAGGCTTCTGCCACCTTGCCTGCTGCTGCTGCTGCTGCTACGGCTACTTGGCAATCTACTGCTGTCACATCGCTGGATGTTGTTCCACCGTGGGCCAAATTTTGGGGAACGTGAAGCAGACGCAACAGACGTCTCCAGTTAAAAAATCAGCAAGGTCTCCATTTCCTGCATTTTTCTCTTTATTTTGGTGGGTGGAAGGAAAGTGGTGATTTTTTTTTTTTAACGGGGGTGCAGGAGGGTGGCCACCCAGTAACTGTTGTTCATTTTGATGGCCTTAATGCGAGGATCATGTTGGAGGAAATGGAGCATCCAAGCACTCGTGAGAGATGGAGCCTTGATTTCCGAAGCCTCTGGGTCGAGGGGTACTAGCAAACTGATCTTCCTCCTCCGCCTCACAATTCGCGCCAAACCTCTTTCCAAGGGGAGGGACGTCGGTAACGTCGGTGTCTAGGAATACCCCCTCCTCCGCTGCCTCCGGCACAGCTTCAACACAGCCCTGACTTGCCTGAGATGATGCACCCTGAGAGCTGATGTGCCACCTTGCACTAGCCTGGACCCCGAACCCCTGCCTAATGAAGACCGATGAAATTGTGAAACTTTCGGCCTTGTGGATGTTGACGGAGAGAAAGGCTCCGTGTTCCCGCATCTGGTCTGTCTCCTCCTCCGCGCGGGCCGGACCTGTTGTTTTCAGAGTGTCCAACGATCGTTCCAGAACTAAGATCACCACAATGCTCATGCTGACAAGGGCATTGTTCGCACTGATCATTTTGGTGGCTTCTTCAAACTGGCAGAGCCCCTTTCACCTGCCTCCCTCTCGGTGGCTCAACACCCCGAGGTCCGCCCCCGCTGCTTGTCAGGCCATGTGTCACTTCGTACTGCGTAATGGCATGGCGCTGCTGCCACAATCGCTGGAGCATGTGGAGGGTTGGGAATTCCACTTGTTGCCACGTTTAACAATGAGACGGTTGACGGGGAGGCCGAGCTGACGCTGCAACGCAGCCAGGGGACGAAGCAGGGTTGCGAACCGGCGGAAGTGCGAACTTAGACTTCGAGCCCTTCCTCAGCAGGGAGTCCAGACCCGGGGAGCTCTTTAGAAATTTCTGGGACGACAAGGTTCATGACATTTTGCCAGGGAAGGGATGTGCTCCAGCCTACCGAAACTTAAGGGCGGCCAGCAGATTTCGCCCGGGTTTTCGCACAACCCCCCTTGCCTGGTACAAGGTTCTTGTCACCCAGCCAGCGCTCGGTCTCGTTGCGGAGAGCCGTCCACAGCTCCTGACCTGTGTGTGGACGGTCTCCAGAACAGATTAATTTCAAACGGCCTGGTTTCTCTGGGCACGTGATGCCACCAGAGGATCTTGGGGGAAAGAACCCTGCACCATCCCTGCGGTTTTGAAGAGCGTGCGCCGAGCTTGAGAGCCACCGTCACCCCCAGAGACATCCACCCAGCTCACCCAGTGAGCTGTCACAGAGATATAGTGGCCTTGGCCGTGCTTACTAGTCCATGTGTCGGTGGTCAGATGGACTTTTCCGGCCACAGGTGCAGACAACGTGCTTGAAATTTTAGATGACACGTGGCTGGCCAGGGCAGGGACGGCTTTTCTTTTTATTTTGGGACAACTTGTTGGGACAAGTTGTTTTTTTATTTGTTTTTTTAAGATGTTATATCGTACCTGGTATGCTTTTCTACTCCCTGTTCCTCGTTTTCCTCTAAAGTTTGTTTCCTTTTTCTGTCTAACTTTGCTATAGGAACATGTGTGTCTACTGCTAGTTGTAGTTGTAGTGGTTCTTCTATGTGTTGATAGACATTTAGACGGGGGTTTACCCCTAAAAAAGACTCAGAAATGGAATTAGTAAACTGCGTGCTGGAAATTGGAAGTGTAGGATTTATCTCAAACACGGGTACCTCATTTTCAGTGAGGTCTATTACTTGTGTAATGGTAGAAGGGGGGGTTTGGGGAAAGAAAAAAATGGGAAGGTTTCCCGGGGGGGGAATGTGAAACCCCCAAATATGTGCTATATTTCCCGGGTGCCCAGAAGGGGGGTATTAATGTTAAATTGTGACTTTTAAAAAATTTAAAGGTGTATTTTTGATAGGTAGACTAGCTGGGAGTGCCAAAATGGATTTTTCCCTTTGTTCATATACAAAAAAAATCTGTGTTTTTAAACTAGTTTTTCTAAAGGTAAGGAACCCTTTTTTTAAGGGGAAAACCCCCTTTTCAAAAGGGGTTTTATCAAAAAAAATGGGAAAAAACCCCAAATTAAAACTCCCAAACTAGCGGGAGACACCCCTGTTCCTTTAGCAATTTTAAAGACAAAAAAAGGAAAAAACAAACTTTAGGGGGAAAAAAGGGGAAAAGGGAAAGTAAAAAACCCTTTTCCAGGTACAAATTTTAAACTTTTTAAAAAAAGGTTGTCCCAAAAAAAAAAAAAGAAAAAAAAGGGAAAAAAAATTTTTTAAACTTATAAAAATTTATGAATTTAACATTTATTGGGGGAAAATTTTTTAAAGTAAAGGTTTTTCCCATTTTGCCCCGATAATACTCGGGAAAGGGACTTTGTAATTTTTTCCAGGATCTCCATAAATTTTTTTTGGGGAAAATTAAATTTAAAAAAAGATTTTTTAATAAAAAGAAACAAAAAAATACAGTAGAATCTACAGCTAATACGGATCCTCATAATGGTAGATTGGGGAAAAAAGTCAAAACAAAATCTAAATTTTATCCTGTCACAGCCCAAGGGAATCTTTCCCCAAAGTATTTATGTTTTTCCGTTACCAATGTTTTGCAAAAAAATGGGTTAAAAAATTACCCCATAATATTTAATCTTTCCAAAAAGAAAAAAAAGTTTTTTAAAAAACTTAGCTGAAAAAAAATTTCGTTTTGTTATAAGAAATGGGGGAAAAAGGGGGGTCCGTTGTGTTTTACAAAAACTTTGAGGTTTTATAAACAACGAAGAACTTAAAATTTTTGGGATGATCCTTGTATTAAAAAAATTTTTTGAAATAGTGGTATTTTAAAGAAACTATCTGATAAATAAAAAACCTTTTATTCGGGGAAAGTTTTGAAAAAGGAAAATTTTTAAAATAAAGATGAATTTGAATTTCCCTTTAAGGGTAAAAAATCAAAATACCCCTTTTTCTAAAAACCTCCCAAAAAAGGGGGGGGCCCCGGTACAAAAGAAATGCGGAGCCCCCCCCGGGAAAGGGACCTATTTTTTTGGGGGAAAATTTCCCTTTTTCCCCCAATCTGTCGCACTTTTTTAGCCCCTCCAAAACAACCTTTGTGGAGGGGTTCTGTTTTTGTTTTTTTAAAGAATTCGGTTTCCGTTCTTTGTGACACCCTTTAATAAAAAAGGGAAAAAAAAATTTATTTTTGTTTTCCTTAGATTTTCCAGCAATTTTTACAAAATTTTCAGCCCATGATATTGGTCTTGAGAATGCCCAAAAAAATTTTTTGATCGGGAAACCCCAAATTTTTTCTGAAAGTTTTAAAGAATTTTTACTAAAAGGGTTAGAGCTCATTCTTAAAAACAATTTTTTCAAGTATGGAAAAAGGGGACACTACCACCCCAAAAGATTGGCCGCGATGGGGACCAGAGTTGCCCCATCGCTGGCCAATTTTTTTTAGGGGGGTTTTTTAAGAAAAATTTTATTGAAGGTCCCAAAAAAATCCTTTTTTTTAAACAAATTTTCTACTATTTAAAAGGGTTTATCGATGGTTGCCCTTTTTTTTTTGGGGGATGGCCCAAACGATACTTTTAAAATTTTTTGTCATGTTTTTAAAAAAAGAATCAGGGGGGAAACAATTTACTTTACTGAAAATTTATCGGGGAAAATTTTGTTTTTAGTTTTTCATCTTTATGTTTAAAAAGGGTCATGTAAACGTCCAAAACGGTTTTTTTTTTTTTTAAAAAAAATTTAAACAACTTTCTTGCGTTTAAATTTGAACACCCAAAAAATGGAAAATAAAATTTTCCTTTTAGCCAATTTCCGGGAGGCTTAGAAAAAAAATTCACAGGAAGAACAAATTTTTGACAGCAAGGGAAGACTTTTTAATAAATTTATTTAAAAAAAATACCTATAAAACTTTTAGAAGGTGCGCGAAAGAAAGCTGCAGCTCTCACACAAGAACAATACCTCACCCCTAAAAATAAAATTGAAAAAGAAAAAGACTATGATATTAGTTTCATTACAACCCATAATAGTCAGTTTACAGCCGTTCAAAAAATTATTAAAAACCATTGGGAAATTTTGTTAAAAGATCCAGGACTAAAAGATGTGATTCCACCAATACCCCATTTTATTTATCGGAAGGCAAAAACTTTAAAAAATATTTTAGCGCCCTCAAGATTGAAACAACATAACATAGTACAGCAAAATACAAAGAAAAATATAAATGATAAAAATAATGGTTCTTTCCCTTTGTAAATGCTGCAGGCAGGTAATTAGCAGCGATCATTTTACCTCTACGGCTACAGGAGAGTCTTTTCCTATAAAAGAACGTCTCACTTGTGCAAGTGATTCTGTATATAGATGTATGGTTGGGATGGCAGGTTCATCTACATTTTATGTATACTACCCCATATTTATGTAACATGGCTGGTCCATTGTAAACCAAGCACTTGTCACCTTTTGTTTCACCCATACACCCTAATAGATTGTAAGCTCTTGCGAGCAGGGCCCTCACACTGCGTGTCTCATTTGTCAGTAGCTTTTTTATAATGTAATGTCTGGTTTGTCTGTGCTTATTTCCTCTATATTGTAAAGTGCTGCGGAATATGTTGGCGCTATATAAATAAAGATTATTATTATTATTATTAATGTAATATACAGTATGTGGGCAAGACGTCCACAAAGCTCTCGAGACGACTGGTGAATCATCGTTATGATGTTCGGCATGGTAGACTTTTATATAGTCTGCCAAGACATATATTGCAAGTTCATAATTGTAGAGAACCTATCTTTCATATACAGCCTATAGAACACATTCCTAGTAGGACATTGGAGCGGGCAAAAATGCTCAGCAAGAGAGAGGTTTACTGGATCTATAAATTGAGCACTTTGAAACCTCATGGTTTAAACGAGATCCAAGATGCTATCATTTAAACCAGCCCTATTATTAAAATTGGCCCCTTGTTTGTTTTTAAAAATCATTAAAAATTTTTATAATATTTTATAGTTTTTTAAAATAAACACATATAATAAAGATTCTTTTATTAGTATAAAATTCATATCAGTTTTATAGCAGATCAGTTCTTAAATAGAGTATTATTTTTATGAATGAATTGTATTCTCATGTGGAAACCGTTTTTTTTGAATGAACTTTTGATTTTTCTATTGGTAACCTCGTTCTCAATTGTTGAGGGTATTTAAATTTGTACCCCGGGAACTTTGTTTTCTATGTCTGGGGAAGCGGATTGTAGCCCCGTGAAACCCCATCACATACAGAAATAGAACATTCTTTCTAATAACGTTGTTTTGGAGCTGATATGCTCCTTTTTCCTTTAGCGCTCTAGTCCCCTTTTACTCCCATTCCTTTTAGCTTTAGCAGCCCCGTATATTCAGGTGCATCTCAGCGCCTTTTAATTTACAAAATTGCTGTATTCACATTTAAGTGCAAGGTGCCTCAATGAACAAAGCTGTAGTGCGCAAAAGTTAAAAAAAAAACGTATCGTAATGTATTTGGATAATAAAAGGTAATTTTTGCACCTTTCAATTCACCTGTGGTGACTACAAAATTGGGTGTATTCAATTTAAAATGCAAGGTGCCTCAATGAACAAAGCTGTAGTGGGCCCCAAAATGAAAAAAACGTATCTGTAAAAGTATTCGGATAATAAAAAGGTATTTTTTGGCACCTTTCAAATTTACCTGTGGTGACTACAAAATTGCTGTATTCAATTTAAGGGCAAAGGTGCCTCAATGAACAAAGCTGTAGTGCGCCAAAGTGAAAAAAAACACGTATCTGTAATGTATTCGGATATATAAAAAGGTATTTTTGGGCACCCATCAACCTGTGCTGGGCTACAAATTGCTGGATTCTTATTTTAATGCAACTTGGCTATATCAACAAATCTTGAATGGGCAAAATTTAAAAAGAACACCTATATTTAAATGTATATGATAATAAAAGTGGAGTTTTGCACCTAACAAAAAGACTTGCGTTTATAGAAAAGATGTGTATCCTAATATAAGTTCAGGCTGCCCAATATCCAAAGGGAAAAAAAATTTTAATAGAAAACTGGGTTTAAAAAAAAAAAGCTATTGCAGTGCAATGTCTACACGAAAATCTTGGTGAACTTTATCCAGTATTCTTTATAGAGCTTGTCTGTGTTCGCCCGCGGGTGCCCCCCTTCCGCTCCCCCCCCCCGACTTTACAGCGGTAGATGCTCCTTTAAAATTCTCTATCTAACTACATAAAATCTTCCAATCTCTGATCTAACTAAGTGGTAAGGATCACAGCTAACAGTAGAGCTTTCTCTGTGAAGAAATAGAATAATTTCGCTGAGCTGTTTGGACACAGGCAGAGCGCACGTCTTCTGCTCTGAGATGCTGAGAGGGCACTGAGGCTGAACCGGAAGGGGCTGTTCTATGTAAAAAAGAGGTCATGTGATTTTTCCAGCCAATCGCAACCCTACACATCCCCGTCATTTACGTCGCACACACATCTCACCCCGCTCTATTCTGTAAGCTGATTTGCTGGCCGCCAAATGACAGGAAAAAGCCGAAAATGGCGCGATCTTAATAGATGATGCACAGATTTTAAAACCCAAAATTATCGCATGATCTAAAAAATTTCGATCAACATAAAAACTGAGCCGATATCAACTTTTGTCGATAATAATCGCTCACACTAATTGTTTTCTCGTGAAAATTGTGCTTTAAGTTGTAATACATTTTGTCCAAAAAGTCCTTGTTTATTTGTGAAAAATTTTAAAAAAAATCTTGAAAAATTTGCAAAACTTAGCAATTTCAAAGTTCAAAAATTTCTGCGTGTAAGACAGATAGTTATTCCACTCAATATGGGTTATAACTAGCATCTACCATATGTCTACTGTGGGTTTTGGCATCATTTTTTTAAATGTTTTTTGTTTGTACCACATTATGGGCTTAGAAATATAGTGTAAATTTTTTTAAATTTTCAAGAAAATTTGCAAAATAGATTTTTTTAGGGACCAAATCCGGTTCGACGTGGCTTTGAGGGGCATGTATTGTTAGATACCCAATAAATGAAAACCCCTCTAAGAAAAACTACACCCCTTAAAATGTTTTAAAAAAGCATTTAAGAAGTTTGTTGACCCTTTAGGTATTTCACAGAAATTAAAGCAAAGTGGAGGTGAATTTTTTCAAAATTTTAATTTTTTTTGCAGATTTTCAATTTTTAAACCCATTATTTCACAAGAAAACGGTAGATGTGATCAGGGAAATGCAGCTTTTAAAATTGATTCCTCAGATTCTGCCGTTTTTAGAGATATCCTATATGTGGCCTAGTGCACTATTTTGGGTCAAACCCCAAATCCCAGAATAGGAGGAGCACTACTGGACTCTGGGGTCTCATTTTCATTACAATTTTATTTAGGCGCCATTATCAGGTTTGCGGACACCCTAAGGTGCCCAAAACCTAATAAACTCCCCTAAAAAGATCCCATATTGGAAACTGCACCCCTTATGGAATATATCCAGAGGTACAGTGAGTATATCGACCCCACAGGTGTTTCACAATTTTTTTAGCGTTCGGCTCTGAAAATAAAAAATAATATTTTTTCCATTAATCTCAATTTTAGCTGAAAATGTTTAATTTTTTACAAGGAATCCTGGAAAAGAAGCACCTCAAATTGTGTTACGCAATTTCTTCCAAGTTCGGCAATACCCTACATGTGGGTGTAAACTGCTGTTTGGGGCACATGGCAGGGTGTACAAGGGAGGGAGTGTTATTTGGCTTTTGGAGCACAGATATTGGTGGGGCCATGCCGCATCTGCCAAAGCCCCCAAAGTACTAGAAAGGTGAAACCTTCCGAAGTTGCCCCATTTTGTATTCAACACCCTCAGGGATCTCATCTAAGGGTGTATTTTGCATTTTGGGCGCACAGGTGTTCCGTAGGTTTTTTTTAGCGTTGTGATACCAAATTTGTATTTTTTATGTTTTACTGCTTTTACACAATAAAAACATTTTATTTGAAAAGGAAAACACGTTTTTTCATCGCCATAGTCTGAGAGCCATAACTTTTTTATTTTTCTGTTTACGGAGTTGTATCGGGACTTTTTTTTTGTGGGATGAGTTGACGTTTTTATTGGTATCATTTTTGGGGGGACAAGACTTTATGATCGCTTTTAAATTCGTTTTTTGGAAGGCAGGGTGAAGAAAATCCTGCATCCTAGCAGTGTTTTTTATTTTTATTTTTAATAGTGTTCACCGTGCAGTATCCGTGACAAGTTAGTTTTACTATGTGGCGTGAGACGATTACCGTGATACCCAATTTATATAGTTTTTTTATGTGGAAGCACAATTTAAAAAAAAAAAAAAAGTGTTTTTAATGTGTAAAACAATATTTATGCATCGGTATCTTCCAATAGCCATAACTTTTTAATTTTTCCGTATACAGAGCTGTGTACGAACTTTTTTTGCGGGATGAACTGATGTTTTAATTGCCACCACTTTGATGTTGATATGAGTTTTTGATGACTTTTTACTCCATTTTATATGCTGCGGGATGAACAAAAATAGCAATTTACGGACCTGGGCATGTTGCCGCGAACTGTCCCCTTACAGTTGAGCCGATGGAGTGCGACACAGCTAGGCGGAGGTCGTTGTTTGCCCAGCCAGTGTGCTCTGCAGAGACTGAGTCAGAGACTGATCGGCAGCTGTGTCATCTGAATGACTATCCGGTAACGGCTCTCCTGGACTCAGGGAGTCTGGTCACACTGGTGCATGCCAGTCTGATTGACCCTACGTCACTCACTGGACGCATGGTAGGGGTCCTGTGCATCCATGGGGACACAAAGGAGTACCCCACTGCCCTAGTCAAGCTCGAGACTTCTTGCGGTGTTGCCTCACATGAGGTGGGCATGGTCAGGACCCTCATGCATACTGTGATCCTAGGCAGAGACTTCCCCCTATTCTGGGACTTGTGGCAGAAACATGTCACATACGGTAAATGTTGATAATAAGGTTGATATATACCATGTGTACCCAGAACCATATGACCCTGATTCCATGGTTCCAGCAGTAGGGGTGACCACAGAGAATGGTGATAATTTTCCCCTAACTGTTATGGCAGGTGAAATGGAGGAACAGGAGGAAATGTCTACTGTGCCGGACCTAGAGGTCTCACGGGATAATTTTGGGACTGCTCAAATCAGAGATCCCACCCTGGTAAAAGCCAGAGAAAATGTGAAAGTCAGAAATGGGGAGCCTCAATACCCCGGGGCCGATACAGTGGTTCCACACATGGCAGTCAACCAAGAGCTGTTATATCAGGTTGACAAGGTTTGGGGGGAGGTTGTGGAACAATTGGTGGTACCCCAGCCATACCAGAGAATGGTGTTAGACCTCTCTTATGAGCACGTATTAGGGGGCCATTTGGGTATGGAAAAGACCAAAGAGCGCATTCTTCAAAGGTTTTATTGGCCAGGGGTGCACACTGATGTAAATCGGTACTGTGAGTCCTGCCCCGAGTGCCAGCTAACAGCTCCGATGCCCCATTTCCGTAGCCCCCTGGTACCATTGCCCATCATAGAGGTACCCTTTGAAAGGATAGCGATGGATCTAGTTGGCCCACTGGTGAAGTCTGCAAGGGGCCATCAGTACATATTGGTAGTGTTAGACTACGCCACCCGGTACCCAGAGGCTGTTCCCTTACGTAATACATCATCTAAAAATATTGCAAGGGAGCTGTTCTACATGTTCTCCCAGACTGGTATACCAAAAGAGATCCTGACTGACTAGGGAACCCCTTTTATGTCGAGGGTTATGAAAGAATTGTGCAAGTTATTAAACATCAAACATCTGCACACATCTGTATATCACCCACAAACAGATGGCTTGGTTGAAAGGTTCAACAAGACACTAAAGAGCATGTTAAAAAAGGTGGTTAGTAAGGATGGGAAGGACTGGGACTGTCTTCTGCCATACCTAATGTTCTCAGTCCGGGAAGTTCCACAGTCATCCACAGGTTTCTCCCCGTTTGAGCTAGTCTATGGCAGACATCCACGGGGCCTTCTAGATATAGCCAAAGAGACCTGGGAGCACGAGTCCACACCCTACAAGAGTGTTATTGAACACATTTCCCTGATGCAGGACTGTATCGCTGCAATCATGCCCATCGTTAGGGAACATTTACAGCAGGCCCAAGAAGCCCAAAGCCAGGTGTATAACAGGTCTGCCAAGGTGATCGGGTTCTAGTGTTAGTACCCACCTTGGAAAGTAAATTTTTAGCGAAATGGCAGGGACCTTATGGAGATAATTGAAAAGGTCGGGGAGGTAAATTATAAAGTCTATCAGCCGGGCAAAAGAAAACCAGAACTGTATCATGTAAATTTAATTAAACCGTGGAAAGATAGGGAGGCCCTGACAGCTGTAAGTACCCCCCAGAGTATTGTTTCAGAGGTGCGTATATCAGAGTCCCTGTCCAAGTCCCAGAAACAGGAAACCCTTGAATTCATTCAGAGAAATAAGGATGTGTTCTCTCAGTTTCCTGGGCACACGAAAGTTATAGAACATGACATTGTCACCGAACCGGGAGTAAAGGTTCGTCTGAAACCGTACCGGGTCCCAGAAGCTCGTAGACGGGCCATATCAGAGGAGGTCAAGAAAATGTTGCCCTATTGTGCTGATACCAAAGCCTGATGGCTCATTACGCTTCTGTAATGACTTCAGGAAGCTAAATGAGGTCTCAAAGTTTGACGCATACCCAATGCCGAGAGTGGATGAGTTTATTGAGAGGCTAGGTCAGGCCAGATACTTCTCTACTCTTGATCTCACTAAAGGTTATTGGCAAGTTCCCCTTACCAATAGGGCCAAAGAAAAGACCGCTTTTGCCACCCCAGATGGTCTGTTTCAGTACGTCTGCTTACCGTTTGGGTTGCATGGGGCTCCAGCAACCTTCCAAAGGTTAATGGATATACTTCTCAAGCCCCATCGTCGTTATGCATCAGCGTATCTCGACGACATAATTATCTTTAGTGAGGACTGGGACAGCCATCTATCTAAGGTACAGGCTGTGCTCGATTCGCTTAGAGAAGCAGGGCTTACAGCGAACCCGAAAAAGTGTGCCTTAGGTCTGGAAGAAGCCCGGTCCCTGGGGTACGTAATTGGTAGGGGTGTCATAAAACCACAAGTCAATAAAGTATAGGCTATACAAGGCCGGCCACAACCTACAACAAAGAAGCAAGTAAGGGCTTTCTTAGGTAGGATACTATCGAAGATTCATTCCGAATTTCGCTAGCATAGCCGCTCCTCTCACCTACCTGACAAGACACAGTAGGACAGTGATGGTTAACTGGAGCCTAGAGGCGGAACGGGTGTTTCAAAAGTTAAAGATTGCCCTGTGTAAACAACCAGTCCTAGTCACCCCTAACTTTAAAGAGGAATTTATTGTGCAGATCGATGCATCTGATGTTGGGCTAGGTGCAGTACTTTCCCAGCAGGTGGATGGAGAAGAGCACCCCGTCACATATCTAAGTAGAAAGCTCACACCAGCTGAGCGTAACTATAGTATTGTTGAGCGGGAGTGTTTGGCCATCAAGTGGGCCCTTGAGTCCCTCAAGTATTACCTACTAGGAAGACACTTTAGGTTAATCACGGACCATTCGCCACTAACCTGGATGTCCCAGGCAAAAGAGAAAAATGCAAGAGTCAAAAGGTGGTTCTTGACGTTACAGAATTATAGCTTTTCCGTGGAACACAGGGCTGGAAAACTACAGGGCAATGCTGATGCACTGTCAAGAGTTCACTGTTTGATGGCTAAAAGTGTCCGACCCCACAGGTTCGAACAGAGGGGGAGGGTATGTAAGATAGTGACAGGCGACGTTATTGAGGGAAGATACGTTTCCCCTAGAATGCTCTCATATGTGACGATAGGCAGCGCATGGACAGATGCGTGTCGCCGAGTGGCCTGGACTCAGTGAAGGGAGAGCAGACAGTCTTGTGTGTCAGTAGCACTATGCTACTGGCGTGTAGTATAAGCGGTTCCAATCCGCTTGTGTCCGGGTCGGCTTTTCCTGGAGTGGTCAAAGAGCAGGGTGAGTAGCCACTCCCACGCCCCAGGTGAGGCTGGTCTCAGGCCTATAAAGCCTGGGTCTGGCTGCTGCTGGTGGAATGCTACAAGCCACATTGTAAGTAGCCCGGTCACTGTATCTTTTGGTCTCTGTACAAGAGGCACTTATTGTGTCTCTGGTGTAGGCAGTGCCGTTACTGTTTAGAGCTCAGCCGAGCAGGATTTTGTTTTGCATGTTTTGCCTAACATTAAGGCTGTGTTATTTTGTTGCCCTTCTAATAAACCCAGGCATAGCCTGGACTTGGACTTTTTACACTGTTACCCTGTCTCTGTCTGCCAAAGTCCATATATATATATATATATATATATATATATATATTATTATTTATTTTGTGGGGGGGGTTAGCATCAGCGTTCAGGTAGTAGCCTATATAAAAGGCAGTATAGTGGACATTTTTGGGACCCGTTTTTCGGACCCGAAATTAATCCAAAAAACGTATCTAACAATGTGCAGTTTGATTGACATTGGTTTCAATGTAAAACATGCATCTCCGTTCAGACGAGTGATCGCTGCAGCGTGTTTACTTGCATCTTTTCAATGTGCTTTTCAGATCCATTTCAAGAATTGACATGTCAATTCTACTTGCGTTTTACACAAGTGAAATCCCCATATGAAACAATGGGGTGCACTTTTGGAGCCCGAAAAATGGATCCAAAAGCTCAACATACTTTTGGGTACATTTTGGATGCGCTTTTGATACGAAAAGTGCATCCGAAAAACCCATTGGTTTAAAATTTGAAGTGAAATACACTAAATCGGCCCCTAGAGATCTCATTTGATCTAGAAGAACTGTTTGAACTTAAGTAACCCAATGACCTACGTTAGGAAGCCCAGTAGGGGGAGTTACCGGCATTTTACATGTGTTTGAGAGGAAGCTTAATAGAGGGCACTATAACAGCATTTAACATGTGTTTCAGAGGAAGCCTAATAGAGGGCGCTACCAGCATTTTACATATGTTTAATCTTATAAATCACTTTTTATATGCATTAAATGATATAAAAGCAGTTTTTTAGTACAAAATGGGTGTTTATAGAAATTATAGAAGTATTAAATAATAAATTTATTAATGTTTTAGATAATTTATTATAGAATGTTGAGTGGTTTCAGTATCATACAGTCATAGAATAGCGATTTTTGTTAATCCAGCAGCACATAAAATGGAATAAAAAGCAATAAAAAACTCATATAAACACCAAAGTGGTGCAAATTAAAACATCAGTTCAACCTGCAAAAAACCAAAACCCTTAGACAGCTCTGTATATGGAAAAATAAAAAGTTATAGCTATCAGAAGACAGCGGTGCATAAAATATTGTTTTACACAATAAAGACCCTTTTTGTTTACAAAAAAGTGCTTTCATATAAAAAAAAAATATATAAATTCAGTATCGCCATAATAGTTTAAACCTAGGGAGTAAAATTAATGGATACTGCACAGTGAGCACTTTTAAAAATAAAAAAAAAGCAATCAAAAAGCCT
This sequence comes from Phyllomedusa bahiana, assembly GCA_025379985.1. Classification (NCBI taxonomy): domain Eukaryota; kingdom Metazoa; phylum Chordata; class Amphibia; order Anura; family Hylidae; genus Phyllomedusa; species Phyllomedusa bahiana. Next base: position 14,904 of record JAODAL010023186.1, read on the forward strand.
TGTCCCTCCAAAAATGATATCAGTAAAAACATTGAATCATCCCGCAAAAAAGAAGCTGCTATACAGCTCAGTACACAGAAAAATAAAAAAGTTATGGCTCTCAGACTATAGCGATGCAAAAACGTTTAATCGGACACGGTTCAGTTCCTTCTTCAGGATTTTTAGACTCTACAACTATCTGTTTCTTTTTGGTGCAAATGTGGACCATGACTGCTGTGTCTTAAACCCCTTACCACCAGAGCCAGTTTTGGCCTCTCTGACAGAGCCCAATTTTTTTTTATCTGACGTGTCACTTTATGTGAGAATAACATTTTGACACTTTTACCTATCCATGTGATTCAGAGACTGTTTTCTTGTGACATGTTGTACTTTAGTAAGAAATTTGGGTCCCAAAAGACCTTGTTTATTTGTGAAAAATATCAAAGTATCGTGAAAAATGTACCATTTTCAAACCTCAAAAATTTCTGCGTGTAAGACAGATAGTTATTCCACTCAAAACAGTTTAGAACTAGCATCTACCATATGTCTACTGTAGGTTGGCATCATTTTTTAAATGTCTTTCTTTTTTTTTATGACATTAGGGGGCTTTGAAATTTAGTAGTAATTTTGACATTTTCAAGAAAATTTGCAATATAAATTTTTTTAGAGGCCAGTCCAGTTCTGATGTGACTTTGATTGTCCTGTATTTTAGATACCCCCATAAATAACTTCATCTAAGAAACTACACCCATTAAAGTATTCAAATCAGCATTTAGGAAGTTTGTTAACCCTTTAGGTGTTTCACGGGAATTAAAGGAAAGTGGAGGTGAAATTAAAAAAATGTTATGCATCGCTCTCTTCTGATAGCCATAACTTTTTTATTTTTCAGTATACAGAGCTGTGCAAGGTTTTTTTTTTTTTTTTGGTGGGATGAACTGACGTTTTAATTGGCACCACTTTGGTGTTTATATGAATTTTTGATCGCTTTTGATTACATTTTATGTGCTGCAGAATGAACAAAAATCACAATAGTTTTTTTTTTTTTTTACGGCGTTCACCGTACAGGTTAACGTAACATATTTATAGGGTGGGTCGCGGCGATACCAAATATGGGTACTTTATTTTTGATCTTTTTTAGGGCGATTGGCGTTTGTAAAGGAGAAAAGGGCGGTGTACATGTTTTTTATTTTATTGTTTGTGTTTTACTTTTTTACATTTTTTTCACTTCTCCTCATAGGGGATTTGTAACAGCGATCTCCAAATCACTTTTACAAGGCAGACCAAGTATACTGGTCTCCATGGCGACTGTCAATCACCATGCCCACAATGCACTGTGGGCATGTTGACGTCACTAGACAGCCCGGATGCCATTACTGTGTCGATGGCAGTAATGGCATCTCACTCCTCCTGCGATAATGAAGGGTTAATCACTTGCGGCCGGAGCTCACTCCAGCCGCGGGTGATGCGGCATGGGGCCAGCGGTATATTACCGCTGGCCTCATTTCGCGATCGTTCGGGGCTCACTTGTAAGCCCGCACGATCGCCAGGACATACCCATACGTCCATTTGCGGGAACGCACTTCCCGCTAGGGCGTATGGGTACGTCCTATGTTGGGAATCGTCTCCCAGTAATTTATCAATCTAACCCGCAATGTGTCACACTTGAGCCCTACTGTTCGAAGATCCCAGATTGCCCAATCTGTTCCCCCTATTCTTGAATCTCCCACTACCAGCACCTGTCAGACCTTCTCTCCTATTCCCCTCCTTACAGAAGCACACATTCACCCAGCAGTCAGAGAAAGTGTCTTCCTGCAGTAGTGCTAGCCCTACATTGACCCCCCATTCATTTGATAACTTGCCAAACTTGTTGACCTGTGCCAGATGAGGGCAAGCCTCCCTGAAACCTCTTTCCTTTACCCTGTGTTCTAACGGTCACCCAGCTAGCTACCACATTTTACTGCACTTCCCTTCAACCATCCTGGATTTTATAATGCAAGAAATACAGACCACAATTATGATGCTGCATTATGAAACTTAAATGAATACACCAGATCCATGGACCACTTGAATTATTATTTATTTTCATGCATCATTCCATTATTTACCTAATTAAATATGTCAGCATTTGGAAAAAAAACAACGTGTAATTGTAATGGGTGATAACATTGGGCAAACATTAACACCTGAGCATGCAGAAAGCACAGTAATATAATACAGTGACAACCACAAATGCGTACTAGGTCACAAGTTATAATCAAGTCAGATTGTATCACTTATTTCTTTAGTTATTAGCATCAAATAATGTTTTGATATTGGTCCCAAAATATCAAATCTAGTAAAATACAGAAACCTCTGATCATAAAAGTGGATATGTTGACAGGCTAGCCTAGCTTGATCCAAATAAAAATGCTGGTGTGTTTTTATGTCTTAGTGGAATCAAAGCTACCAGCTGATATATAAAATAGAGACAGTCTATTTCTTATCAGACATTTTCATACTAATGTTCATTTCTATTCCAAATCTAGTCTCACTGTTTCAGTAACAGGCAGCCAAAACGAAAAAGAATAAAAGCAGCAATGGTTACTAGCAGAAAGAAGCTTTCAATGCCTGCCCACATTCACACTGTACTCTTCACTATCAATACAACTCTCGGCACGCACTTTCACCTATATGAAAAATATACATTTGGTATAAAGTGGTCATTGGAAATTGTGGACACACAGTATATAAAATGTCTATGGCAATTTATTGTGACCTAGTATGTAGCTTACATTTTTAAATGCCTTCTTTGTCTTCCTCTTAAAATTAGTTTTCTCCTCAGTTGTACATGAGATCTTATCACCTTATATCTAATTCTACTACTTATGATCCTAACTATTTACACTTCATACAGATAGTATCCAAACAGCATTTACCTTGTTTGCACTTTCATTATTTTGTACCACTCACCTCCCATGTAGGAATTTCAGTGTCCGGTCATTAGATATAGATTACATTATACAGAATAATCTAATCTATCATAACTGCAGAATGAGTCTCGTGATGATCAGTCTCAGTCAAAGCAACAAAAAGAACTCATCATGCGTTCTCTATGACAACACTCTAAGCATCGTCATCCATCCATCCATCTAGGAATGATCCAACTTTTTTTGGGTGATTTTTAAGGCTTTTCTTCATGTAAATAGTGTGCATTTTAGAGACAACACCAGTCATGCTTTCTGTGCTTACAGCTTTCTTTCACATTATTAAAATCTGCACCCAAATTAAAAAATTCTTTATCGTTCTCATATATGGTGCACCCCATGCATACACATCCTCATATACGGTACGCCCCACCTATGTGTCTAATTCCCTTCCCCCCTCCAGTTGTCTTGCTCTATTAGGGTTTCATTTTCTACTCTCTCATGCTTCCAGTCTTTTCTCCTTTAAAATGCCTGTCCACTCCACCTCCCATACACAACATTTCTTCAGGGATGGTCTCCAGCTCTTCACATTGCAGAGCCTGTGTGATCAGCATCAGCTCTTCACATAGCGTCTCATATCGATACCCAACTCGTATATCAGGCACATTAGTTCTGCGGATATCATTTCCTTCTGGACCTTCCCGTAGATAATTAGGCCCCAGCCAATAACTTTTAACCTGTCATAATATAACATAACATCATAAATAATACAACATATTTATGAACAATATGGTAACAATTTTTACCAGATAAGTGTTTCTGAATATAAAAAGGGAAAGGCCTTCTGAAAACAGTAGAAGTATACAAAGTGCACTTCTATCACATATAAATAAAAATGATTTACACAATGCATAAATATTATGTTGTTGAACCAGTCTACAAATTTGAATACAGTATGTTACAAGCAGCTTTTGCTGCAGATTTGGCCATGGAAGCCATTACAGAATTGCACTGCTGTGAATAAAATCTGAAGTGAAAATCTGAGGCAAGTATAAAATCTGCTGTGTATTTTTACAGTGTTTGTGAAAAAAAGGAAAAAAAAACTTGGGGGTTGCAGAAAAAAAAACGCTATGTGAATGAGGCCTAATCATTTAAATGGGGTTAAAGTGCCATATTGAACAAATAATCTGTTCTGCAGGTAGCATGTTATAGAACAGGCGGAGCTGAGCAGATTGATACACTATTAGTTGGGGAAAAATCCAGTAAAGGTGGTATTTTATTCATTTAAATCCCTACTTTTTCTGGGTTAAGGAGTCCAGTAGGTGGTAATATCAGTGATTTACTGCCTTTCCTGTATAAATGAAATGTATACAGAGATAGCTGTTAATCACCGATAAGACCGCCCACTGGACTACATAAACCAGAATAAGCAGAAATTTAAATGAATAAAATAAAAATTCTACTGAACTTTCCTCATAGAAAAAATATATCAATCTGCTCAACACTTTAAGCTCTTAAACATGCTTCCAGCAAATCTGACAGCATTTCTAATCTCTGTTGGCCTGTGTTGCATGTGGGCCCAGAATGTCTTAAGAGTTCAATGGCTTGGGGGAACATGTATCATTCTTGACACCTAGGCGCCAATTTTATTGTGTGCATTAGTAGCGGAGAATGTGCCTGAATCTATGAACCTGTTCTACTGCGGGTCATAGATTTAGCACTTTCTAGCTACAAAGCGACAATCCAGGCTCAGGTAAACCACTTTTAAAGTAATGCGCCTGGATTTGCTGTACTATAATCATACATTCGGTACCCATTGCAGCCATTTTATAAGATCAAAAAAGTTAAATTTTTTGCCCATTAATGTACACTCTGCACCCCATCTTGAAAGGAAGAAACCAGAAATGTACAGTAGATATTTTTGCAAATGTATTAAACAAGAAAAACGGAAATATCACATGGTCATAAGTATTCAGACCCTTTGCTGTGACACTCATATTTAACTCACATGCTGTCCATTTCCTTCTGATCCTCCTTGAGATGGTTCTATTCCTTCATTGGAGTCCTGCTGTGTTTAATTAAAAAGATTGGACTTGATTTAGAAAGGCACACACCTATCTATATAAGACCTCACAGCTCACAGTGCATATCAGAGCACATCATGAGGTCTAAGGAACTGCCCAAGGAGCTCAGAGACAGAATTGTGGCAAGGCACAGGTTACAAAAGAATTTCTGCAGCACTCGGGGTTCCTAAGAGCACAGTGGCCTCCATAAACCTTAAATGGAAGAAGTTTGGGGTGACAACAACTCTTCATTGACCTGGCTGTCCAGCCAAACTAAGCAATCATGGGAGAAGAGCCTTGGTGAGAGAGGTAAAGAAGAACCCCAAGATCACTGTGGCTGAGCTCCAGAGATGCATAGGGAGATGGGAGAAAGTTCCATAAAGTCAACTATCACTGCAGCCTCCACATGTTGGGGCTTTATGGCAGAGTGTGCCGACAGAAGCCTTTCCTCAGTGTAAAACATCTGTAAGCCCGCATACAGTTTGCAAAAAAAACACATGAAGGACTCCCAGACTGTGCAAAATAAGATTATCTGGTCTGATGAAACGAAGATTGAACTTTTTGGTGTTAATTGTAAGTGGTTTGTGTGGAGAAAACCAGGCACTGCTCATCACCTGCCCAATACAATCCCAACAGTGAAACAGTGTTTTTCATTTGCAGGGACAGGACAACTGGTTGCAATTGAAGGAAATATGAATGCGGCCAAGTACAGAGAAATCCTGGATGAAAACCTCTTCCAGAGTGCTCTGGACCTCAGACTGGGCCAAAGGTTCATCTTCCAACAAGATAATGATCCTAAGCACACATCTAAAATAACAAAGCAGTGGCTTCAGAACAACTCTGTGACCATTCTTGACTGGTCCAGCCAGAGCCCTGACCTGAACCCAATTGAGCATCTCTGGAGAGACTTGAAAATGGCTGTCCACAAACGTTCACCATCCAACCTAAGGGAACTGGAGAGGATCTGCAAGGAAGAATGGCAGGGGATCCCCAAATCCAGGTGTGAAAAACTTGTTGCATCATTCCCAAGAAGACTCATGGCTGTACTAGCTCAAAAGGGGGCTTCTACTCAATACTGAGCAAAAGGTCTGAATACTTAAAGGAGTTGTCTCACGACTGGATTTCATCCTACCTTGGTGCTGTCCTAAGAGCTGTAGTTTTGAAATCATGGGCGGGAGCACTGACTTCCTGGAGTCCTCTCCCCCCTCCCTTCATCTAGGTGACGTCATGTTGCTGCGCTCGCTCCTGATGCTAACAGCATTGGAAGGGAGAACATCTCAGATCACAGAGTTCTCTTTCCCCTGCTCCTCACCATTCAATAGTATCCACCGTGTACACAGCACATATTTCTCTCCCCATACATCCATACATGACTCGGGCCAGGGTTCCCAGCACAGGGAATAGAGCAGGGGGGAAGCGATTCAAATAATCTCTGATGTGTTGTATTTGCATGGAGTTATCTCAGTGCTACATCTGTCTGTGTCTGCTTAATTACTATTCACTGACTGTTGACTATTTCCTGCCTGAATCATTCACTTCAGCAGTGAAGCTGGTTAGGTAAACAGGAGAGTGAATGCTAATTAGGCTGACTCAGAGCTGAATGACTTGGGCAGGAAATAGTTAACAGCAGTGAATAATAATTAGGCTGAGACACAGATAAGGCAGCAGAGGAACTGACAGGGGCAGCTAGTATGCCTGCTCTAAATCACTGAGCTGTGCCGCAGGCAGAGCGAGGACAGAGAGAGAAAGGACAGGAGATAGTTAAACTTGCGTGCTCGCTCCTGACGCGACCTGTTGTGATAAGATGCCGGAGATACAGCCTATCAGGGAGAACAAGCAGGTCGGTGACTATAGAGACCTCAGCAGCCTCTGAAGCCACTAAAACAAGTTATCTAGAAATCAGTAGGAGATTTGTTATTGACATATATTGCAAACGTGCTTGTTTTTTGAAGATCTTTAATTTGAATGACAATCTTTGTAGTGAGACAACCCCTTTAAGACCATGTGATATTTCAGTTTTTCTTGTTTAATAAATTTGAAAAAATATCTACATTTCTGTTTTTTTTCTTTCAAGATGGGGACAGATTGTACATTAATGAGCAAAAAAAAAAAAACTTTTTTGATCTTACCAAAATGGCTGCAATGAAACAAAGAGTGAAAAATGTAAAGGGGTCTGAATACTTTCCATACCCACTGTAAATGTGTAGAATAATACAGAATGTCCCCGCAACTTAGGTGCATTACAAAGTGCTGTAGGCGCTTTATACTGTGCTAATTTTGGAGTGCACCTGCTCAGATATTGAGCACACAGGGTGCCAGATTTTGGGCTGAAAGGACGCCAGACTGCTGGCACAGCCCCATACATACATGTCACCTTTAATGCCTTCATGCTCCACTAAAATTGTAATATTCTAAAAGGCTTATGGGATAAGATATGACTTTTATTTATTTATTTTATTTATTAGTGACTTTTGTTGGTTGTAGCATCCTCAAGTCACCTTGTTTGTTCTAGTCTTCACTGATGAGGGACAAACACCCCCAGCAAAACTGGCATTGCATCCTTTTCACACTGCAAGGCTCAGTCAGTCTCATTTGACTTGAGGAATACTAGATCCATAAAATGGCAGTGAAGAGTTCAACTCTCCTCCCTAAAAGCTTAGGGTCCGTTCACACGACACTGACAAAATACCGGTCGGATTATTTTGTCATTTTTTTTTACTGTAAAGGGGGGCCGGCTTATGACTGCGGTTTCAACTGTTCCCTTTTACATTGAGCAGCTCATGTTCCACCTGAAAACTGGGTGGAAGGATGATCATGCTCTAAGTTTTTTAAATGGTCAGATTTGCCATCAGATAATCTGTTCAGTGTAGACTACTGAACAGATTTTCTATTAAAGTCTATCAGGATGGTTTTTACAGATGGTTTTAAAATCCAAAAACCGTCTGAAAATCCGACTAAATACCTTTGCTGTGTGGATGGACTCTTATAGAATAGAAGAGAAGGTATCAAGACCTCATATTAAAATTTAATCAATCAACAGTTACTTCTCTTTTAGAAGTTCTTCACTTAAATCTAAACTGTCGAGGTCTAAGACTTTATTTGTTGCCCACAGCAACCAATCAGAGTTCCCCTTTTCATTTCATATAGTTTTCTGAAAAAATGAGGCGCTCTGATTGGTTATGGGCAACAAAGAAAGACAAGGGCCCCAGAATTGCTATTTCATAGAAAATCTGAGATAACCCTTTTCACAAAGCTGCCAACAAAGTTAACAGTTGATTGCCCCAGGTTGTGCTCCTGGCAAACTGCTGATTTTGACAGGGTAAGCCTTGGCAAGCCAAGTAAATCCTGTGCAGTAACTGCTGCAGGAGAAATGCAGTAATACATGGTGGCCATTGAAAGTAACTACTTGCAGTAAACAATGGGGGACATGTATGTACGGGGCTGCACCAGTTTTTTGTTGTGATTTGCGCCAAAAAACTGTTGTTGTCCATGTCCGACAGATATATGAAAGGTCTTCCACCAGAAACTGTTGCACGTCCAACATCCTCGATACTTTTGTCTGCACCAATTATAAGGGGGTGTGTCACGCCACATCCATAAATTAGACACTTTATGAATGTGCCGCAGGACTGTTTTACTAATCCATGACAATTTCAAAGTGGCAAGGGTGAGACAAAATTTGGTGCAGATTTTAGACACTTTTTTGGCCCACATTTTATGACACTTTTTGCCGCACATTTTTGTCTCACAACGGGACACACTTATAAAGTGCTGTGACACACTTTCATACATACTGATGGATACTACACTAACCTACTGAGAAGTACGAATGTCTAGTCTGCGCTAGTTTTCATACATATCCCTCAATGTTGGTATTAAATTTCAGATTTCTTTCCTTGTTACCTTGTGAGGAAAGCCACTCATCAAAACACTGTTTCTGGCAAGCTCACACATGTCACAGGAGCTGAGTTTCCACACTTGAGTTGCAATGCTGTATTCTTCCATTAGAGGCTCCTAAAAACAGGTTATACATTAGAAGGTATTTACAGCACAACTCAACGAAAAGATTATGTATAGAAAAAAGGGTTGTTTCAGTTCATCCTCCCAGGATACCTTTGTAAAATGAAACTGCAGAGGGTCATCTGTGGAAAGCGATACCACAAGGCCACGTGACAGAAAATCAGGGAGTGGATTCCGGTGATAGCTCAGAAAAAGACTGTTATTACTCAAGGGAGACATGGCGATGCCAATTTGTGCCAGGTAGTACAGATACTGCAACACTGGGGCCTGCAATAACATAATAAAGAGTAACAATAATTGAGAAAAGACAACAAAGGCAGAATTATTACTAGTATACAGCCTTTGGTTTGTAACACTCGTACCCAAGTTACGAGAATAACAGTAATGATATGCGAGCTTAAAATAAAAGCATATTACGGTCTCAGGTATATAATTTTCAACATAATTTTCCAGAAAATCGACCATGATGAATATTAATTTGGCTTAAATATGTCTTTATTATGGTCGATTTCCTTTCTGGAAAATGGTAGTGAATATTATATGCCTGAGACTGTAATATGCTTTTATTTCAAGCTCGCCTATTTTGTTGTTATTAGCAACTTACCTTCAAGATTTCAAAGGCCTTATTTATGGATATGGGGTATTTGACTACTAGTAGGATGCAATGATATGTAACGTATGCTACCATATTTATGTACAAAAAACAAAAAGCCTTATCATAACTGTACAGCGTGGAAAAGGAGCATCATGGTTTTCGGATGCTTTGCTCCCTCAGTGCTTGGGTGTCTTGAAGTTATAGAGGGTACAATGAATTTGCTGTGGCATGAGACAGAACAGGAAGCTGGCGAACCCATGATCCCGAGATAGATGCAGAGGCCAGAAGTGAAACTTAAACCTATCAGACATTAACGCCGCATCCTATAAGATGGCAACAGCTCATAACCTCAAGCTAAAGAGACATTGGGTGATGCAACAACATAAAGTAGGAAAGTAAATTAACAAAATAATGACGGAAAAAGAAGATAATTTGTGTTCTTGAAAAACCAAATACCGTACAGGTGCATTTCCATCATACACATGAAAATCAGTGGTAGAGTTCCGACCATCTCTACGTTCAAAGCAGAAAGGTTATTCCTAAGATAGGTTCGGACTCCATCAATGTTTATGGTATGAATAACCGAGATTCTGTGTCATAACATGAAGAGGGCTGTGCATGCAGGGCATTCTAGAAATATTAAAAAACTAAAAAGCATTTGCATTGGAGGAATGGTCCAAAATGAGTCCTCAAAGTAGAGCAAATTTTATTTCCAGCTACACAAATACATTTGGTAGAGGTGATTGCTCCTAAAGTGGAACTACAGGTTATTACAACTGTATCTAATGTCTATGAAAAACGTAGGGTGACATCAATGAACTCATCTGCGTCATTTTTTTGGGTGTATATTGCGTACTGTTCTATAGATGTATGAACAGGTGTACAGCCAAACTTGCCGGAATGTGCGCCTGGTACAACACATTTTAATCTGCCTATAATGCGCCAAATTTTGGTCTGAAACAGCTTTACAAAGTTTGCCACATAACACTCTATGCGCCAATGTTGAATGTTATGTGCCAAAAATGTTTGCCACATAACACTTTCATCGATGTCGCCCTTAATTCTCAGGAAGTGAATATTGTGTAAGTGGTGATGACAAGAGAATGGCACATGACCTCTAAAGCAACTAATTGGCTGCAGGGGTCATGTGCCAACCACATACGTGGAAGTAAACAGATATTGAAAAACACAGTTTTATTACACTATGTTCTAAATTAGTATGCAAATAATATTTTCTCTTATTTTCCAAAATTACCTATATGAATTGCAGTCATTGTAATTTTCCAGTCATCAACTATTAGATTATAATTGAAAGGTTTTTGAACAAACTGCCTTTGATAACAGTATATTTTATACAAAAAAAAAAACTCAAAATGCACTCAAAATGCATGTTCTAAATTATTATGCACAGCAGAGTTTTCAACCTTTTAATTTTTATAACGAACAAAAAAAATTGGCATTTGTGAAACTATAAGCATTAGTAGGTTATTACAAACTGAAATCAAACAGTTTTCAAGTAAAAACTTTATTCAAGGTCATGTTACATGTGCACATAGGACCCCTTGTTCTAAATGAGCTTCTGAACTCTCTCGCCCATTGAATTTATCAGGTTTTGGATGGTTGCTGCTTTAATTGTTTTGCATGAGGACAGAATACTCTCCCAGAGCTGTTGCTTAGATGTGAACTGTCTCCCACCATCATAGACACTCCTTTTGATGATGCTACAGAGGTTCTCTATGGGGTTGAGGTCAGGGGAGCATGGGGGCCACACCATAAGTTTGTCCCCTTTTATGCCCATAGCAGACAGAGATGCATATGTGTTATTTGCAGCATGAGACGGTGAATTATCATGCATGAAAATGCTGCGGAATGCACGGTTCTTCTTCTTAAACCATGGCAGGAAGTGCTGTTTGAGAAACTCCACATACATTAGGGAGTTCATCTTTGCACCTTCAGGGATCCTAAAGGGGCCGACAATCTCTCTCCCCATGATTCCAGCCCAAAACATTACTCCACCTCCTCATTGTTGGCGCCGTAGCCGTGTTTCCATGGGGTGTACATCAACCAGCCATCCTCCACTCCATCCATCTGGACCATCGAGCGTTGCACGGCACTCATTGGTGAACAAAACAGTTTTGAAGTCAGTCTTCATGTATTGTTTGGCCCACTGGAGCCGTTTCTGCTTGTGTGCAGTGGATAGAGGAGGACCCTGCATCTTGTTGTTCGGGGGACGTTGGAGGCACCAGCAGCTTCAAAAACTTGTCTGCTGCTATGACAAGGCATTTTTGCAGCTGGTCTTCTAACATGACATAATTGCCTGTTGGAAAGAGTCCTCAATTTTCCCTTATCAGCACGCACACGTGTGTGCTGTGAATCAGCTACATTCTACTTGATTGTGCGATGATCACGATGAAGTGTCTTGGCAATGTTGATTGTAGTCATGCCTTGACCTAAACACTCCACAATTTGTTGCTATTCAGCAGCCGACACATCCTTTTTCTTTCCCATTTTGGCTGAAAATGTAGGCTACTTAATAATGTGAGACAGCCTACTAAAGTAGTCTTGCCTTTAATTGGACACACCTGCCAAACTAATTAGCACAGGTGTCTGCAAATGCTTTCAGTGATAAAAAGAGCCCTGACACACCTCACCATCAATGAGTTTGACTGACAAACAAAAAAATTCTTACCTTATCGCTCCTAAACACTTTTTGCATAATAGTTTGGAACACAGTGTAGACAGCTTTAGCCTATTTTGATTGTGTAAATATAAGCAAGACACCCTCCTTAAATGTATAATTCACATATAAACAATTATTATATACAATACACTACCAAAATAACTGTCACTGCTAAACCAAAGGCCAGTGACAGGTTTTTATTACGACATGCATATGTTTAGTGTCACGAATACGGGGTCAGATCGTACTGTCACGGTTGTGGGAGGCCGGTACGTACTGTAACAGACAGTGTGTACTGTAACAACCGTAGTCGGGTATTGTGGATCCTCTGGCCCATGTAGATAACAGGTTGGTGTAGCGGTAGGAAACAGCAGTAGTATAATGCAGGTAACTCAGAGGTTAACTGCAGGTAACAGCACAGAGGTCAGGATCACTGAAGAAACATCAAGGAACTGACTCTGGTGCAGAGGCAGGAAGTTCCTTAAATCATCAGAGGTCACAGGTCATTGGTCAGGTAATTAGTACACTGTCCCTTTAAATCACAGAGAGTTGCCGCGCGTGCAAACAGGAAGCCACAGGATGCATGTGCGTGCCGGAGTGCGTTCTGGAGCAGGATTGAGGACAGGTGAATTCAACCTGGCGGTGGACACCACTACCGACACAACAGCAGGTGCTGGGGACACAGCGGAGGCATGGGCATGTATGCAGTCCAAGGCAGAGACCGGGGCGTGAACCGTGACACTTAGGCAATGTTCACACGGCTTATTTTTGGGACGGATTTAAACCCGTATTTCGCGCCGTACTGCGCAAATTACGGGCTGAAATCCATCCCAGTCATTACGGTAATCCACAGTTCTCATAGAGAACTATGGATTCCGTCTCCTCTCCCCGCTCGCGAAATACGGCGAGCGGGGAGAAAGTGACATGTCAATTATTCCCGGCGGGATACGCGCTGTGGATAATGAAAGTCTACGGGCTCGGCGGGCTGCCGGCCCCTCGCCCCGCCCCCGTACACGCGGCGTAATTGCGGGCGAAATCCGTCCCGCAATTACGCCGTGTGAACATAGGCTAAGAATGTGAGTTCTTTATGTAAATAAAGATAACATGCTATGTAAGCATCACCTTGCGTAGCAGGAGCCCATGTGAGATGTTCTGTGACAGCATAAACGCAGAAACAAGATGGTGAATAGGTCCAGCTTCTCCACAGTGAGGACGCAAAACAAAAGTATGCAATCCACGCTGTCTGTAAGAAGGAAGAGAAACAGACAGTACTAAAAATAAATATTACTTTTGCAATTTGAAGCACAGGAAAGCACTAAGAAACATATCACAAACATCCATAATCCCTTCACACTGTTTAACTTTATCTCAATGGTCCAGCAGTAAGATGTATGAGAACACTAAGGGCAACACGTTTCGTTAAAAAATACATTATAAAAACAAAAAATTCAGCTGTCACAACTGTAACAACCTTAAAAACATTTAAAAACACAATACCCCCCAGTACAAAGATTGGTGACACATCCCTCACCCAAAGTTAACAAACAGTAAATTGGAAAGATGCATAATAAATAGACACATAACAGATCAAGTGATCAAAAATACAAAAGTGCACCAAACCCAAAAATTTTTTTATTTATTTGCACTGTTTGACTAATTACTGAGGAGTACAGAGGACGGGAGTAGAGTGACAGCACCTGGGGTTTGAACACTCAGTAGCTGCCTGAGAAGAGAGATGATGTCTGAGCATGTCTGACCAGGAGTGAGGAGCTCTTAGTTGGTTGCATTATCGCCACACGCTTATGGCGCCATCATACCTGGTAAGTGCATAGCAGGTGTTAACGTGTATAATCGTTTAATCACTTATTGTTCTTAAATCACTATAAAAGGATGCATATGTCAGTATGGTGTAGCTAAGAATAAGGGATAATTTTGACCCGAAACGCGTCAGCCTACCTTCTATCCGCCCCTCTGACCATGCATGTACACAGGTTTGCTGTTTTTGATTCCCCTGTTTGCTTTTAATGCTTGGAATAAACATTGAATATTTTTATCTCATTTCTGTGACTGGTGCCATTCTACTCTTTTCTCTTGCTCTGGATTTACAGCGTTGTATGGGACGCAGATTAGAGCACAGTCGTGATTGTTATGCTACAGTCTAAATATTAGGAGGTGAGCTGGCTTTTTTCTTGTTTCAAGTATTTGCTTCCATGTTTGTGCCATGCTCCTCCATATTTTGTATATAATAAGAATCAGCTTGGGGATTACAGCTACCTGTTGTATAACACCTGCAGCACTATGGCATACCTAAAAGGTAGAGATGAAAAAGCTGCTGCGGTGTTTCAGAAAAAAACTGCATTGGATCAGAGGGGCGTAGATTTCTCTATAAAATTGAAAACATATGAGAAACTGATGTCGCAAGAATTGCGAGTATGGTGGGATGTCACCACCTTACGCAACTACTTGAAAGATAACATGATCCCCAGAGGGCTTCGTATTAAAAAAATACCTACGACGATATACTCTGAGGACTTTGTGAAACAATGGAACTCCATCTTAAGCTCCTGCTCCATACAACTAATGGAATTGATTACAAAATTTGAAGATGTTAAATTAGAAAATATATCTAAAGATTTGAAGAAAATAGATGAAGAAATACAGGACTATAAAGATTTTTCTTCTTTTGTTCTGGACTTACAGCGAGTCAATGATAATATCTCCAAGTTAGAGGAAGCCATCATGGCTAGCAAGAAAGGTAAATATGACCGGGACACTAATGACTACGAACGAGATCAGGTATACGAATGGGGCAGGAGAGTTCCTGACCCCAATTTACCACAGTCCATACTGAAACGTAGGTGGAGGAAGAATAGCTGGCGAAAAAACAACAAAAGAGTCAGTTTTAGTTCATTAGATTCGGACTCTAATGATGGTGAGACTAATGCATCAGATGAATCTATGGCCTCCACAAGTAACACAAGCCAAAATCCTTCATATTATAAAAAACCTAAACCAAAATCGTCAAAAAACGCATCAGAAGAGGAGGCAGAAGACATAATACAAAAAGAACGGATGAAAACAAGGAAAAACAAACAATAACTACTCCCAATGATACCATCGATGTTCTGAACCTCTCCTCTCACTAACTATCTATGGCCCAGGTTGAAGTACTTTCCTTTGGCCTTAATTTTGGACTAAAGGATAATTTTGACTTATTCACAACTCTTAAAGATATAAATAAATTTATTCGTATCCTTACATTGCGACGCCATTTTTGGAATCTTTCTGATTTACCAGATAAGCATGAAATCATTTCTGAGAATAAATATAGTGAACTTTCATTCAAAGAACAGATGTCACTATTGTGTCTTGATGATCTTTCTGAAAATGTGGATAGAATAAGTGAAGTGTCTGTTGTGCAACCTAATTGTAATAACACTGACTTTTACCCTTTACAGTCAAGAACCAATGCCATGGATCGGTTCCAACTTCTAGTGGAACGTGAGTTAAGGGCTATATCCGACACCGTTCCTCCCAAATCTAAATATTCTAACTTGAAGCCATTACAGCAGAAAGCCATACGGGAATTACATAATAACCCCGATATCGTTATTAAAATGGCGGATAAGGGGGGAACGGTGGTGGCTATGAATCTGAGTGATTATAACCTTGCCACGTCTCAACTTCTACAGGATTCTTCTACTTATAGAAGGTTAATTAGCGATCCTACCTGTAGTTTCCAGCGGGAGTTGGGCAGTTTATTGGAGGAAGGGGTCTCATTGGGTATCCTGAGCCAGAGACAGTCGGAACATTTATTAATTGAACATCCGGTAATGCCAATTTTATACGGCTTACCAAAAATTCACAAAAACAAATATATTCCTCCTATGCGTCCGATTGTCTCTGGCATAGGGTCCTTGTTGGAACGTTTGTGCCAGTGGCTTGATTCTTATTTACAGCCATTGGTGCAACGTGTGCCTGGTTTTTTGAGGGATACAAAGGATGTTCTTATGTGTTTACAAAATAAAACGTGGTCTGCTGACTTCAATTGGCTCAGTTGCGATATTGAGTCGCTGTACACAAGTATTCCCCATAACATTGCTCTTGCTGCCCTTCAATTTCATTTGGAGAGTTTCAGTGATTATTCCAGGGATCTTATATCATTCATTCTTATGGTCAGCGAGTTTTTGATGAATCATACTACTTTTCTTTTGGTGATACTGTCTATCTCCAAGTCAAGGGGGTGTCTATGGGGGGCCAAATACTCATCATCATTGGCCAACCTTACTGTGTCTTGGTGGGAGGCTCAATATATTTTCTCTGACATCAATCCGTTTGGGGACAGCATCGAGTGGTACGGCAGGTACATCGACGTTCTCCTCCTTATTTGGAGGGGCGATGTGCCTGCCGTACGCTCGTTTGTTGACTATTTAAATAACAACCCCTTTAATTTGAGATTCACTTTTCAGGTCCATTCTTCTTCGATAACATTTTTAGATCTGACACTCTTGGGGATACCTAAGCAGATTATTACCACCAAAAGCTTTCGCAAACCAACAAGTGGTAATACTATCTTACACCATAGGAGCTTCCATGTCAATTCTACCAAGATGGCTATTCCGGTTGGAGAGCTTACCAGAGCCAGACGAAACTGTACTCTAACCTCTGATTATGAAGATGAAAGACAGATTATTCATGATAGATTGAGATCTAGAGGTTATCCAAACTGGACTCTGGACAGAGCTTCGGCTATAGTTGGTCAGCGGTCCCGCGAAAGTCTATTGACTCGCAAATCTAAAATACAAGAGATAACTCAGGAGGTTCAAATAAACCTGTAATGGTCTTAGACCATAATCAACAGTTTGGGGAAATTAAAAACATTATCCTCAAATACTTACCTATGTTACAAGAGGATGAGACTTTAGATAATATCCTGCAACATGGATGTCGGATTGTTGCAAGAAGGCCTAGAACTATAGGCAGCATTCTCTCTCCAAGTGCTATTTCTTCCCCGAGGACTAAACCTACGTGGCTACGATACAATGGCTTCTTCAAATGTGGATCGCATCCCTGCAAGACTTGCAGCTATGTGATGTCCACTGATAGCTTTTATAACTCAGATGGTTCTAAAGTGTACAAAGTACGAGGTTTTCTTAATTGTAACTCGCATCATGTGGTTTACATAATTTCATGTATGGTATGCAATGTATTTTATGTAGGGAGTACGGTTCGTAAATTGAAGACTCGCTTCCTTGAGCACCTGAGCGATACTTCCAATCCCAATAAAATCAATAAATCCAATATTGCACAACACTGCATTACTTATCATGAATCCCGTACTAATGAACTCAAAGTCATGGCTATTGAAAAAATTGCCAAGCCAAGGAGAGGAGGTGATTGGGAATATCGTGTACGGGATAAGGAAGCTTATTGGATTCTTATGTTGAATAGCATTGTGCCTAATGGATTGAATTTACGTCGGGAGATTATGTTTCATCATTGAATTGTTTCTTTCGTAGTATAGTTTCTACATGCCTTATTATGTTAGTGTAGTCTTTTATTGTTTTATATAGATACTGTATTATTATGTATACATTTTCAGACTACTATTAAGAACTGGTTTAACAACATCTGTATATACGTGCTGATATTTACCATCACCGATCGGGATATATGTGCCAGAAGTCCATGCAGTTGATATACACTTAATGCCTTTAAACTGTGCATGTGTTATTTTATAATATATTTTTCGTATTTGATATGTTTCTGCACAGTCTGATATTACCTCTTGGCCTTTCATGTCTTTATCACCTGACCGCGCTCCTGGTTTATGTTGTAGATGGTTGCCATAGTTTCTGCTTCTTTTCCGGTGGCCGGCTTCCGGTTTGGGTTGCTTCCGTTCATTGGAACGCAAGCTTTTTTCTGGCTTCCGGCGTAACGCAGCTACTCATCTCCCGACTTCCGGTCACGGGGTTGGTTGCATTATCGCCACACGCTTATGGCGCCATCATATCGGGTAAATGCATAGCAGGTGTTAACGTGTATAATCGTTTAATCATTTATTGTTCTTAAATCACTATAAAAGGATGCATATGTCAGTATGGTGTAGCTAAGACTAAGGGCTACTTTTGACCCGAAACGCGTCAGCCTACCTTCCATCCGCCCCTCTGACCATGCATGTACACAGGTTTGCTGTTTTTGATTCCCCTGTTTGCTTTTAATGCTTGGAATAAACATTGAATATTTTTATCTCATTTCTGTGACTGGTGCCATTCTACTCTTTTCTCTTGCTCTGGATTTACAGCGTTGTATGGGACGCAGATTAGAGCACAGTCGTGACTGTTATGCTACAGTCTAAATACTAGGAGGTGAGCTGGCTTTTTTCTTGTTTCAAGTGAGGAGCTCTTAGGCCTGGTCGTATCCCCTGGAGATGAGCTGTAAACAATGGATCACTAAAGGAGCAGCTAAAATAAAAACGGTGCAGAATTGTAAATAATAATAAATGATGAAAATGTTTGTTATTTCATTTGCAAGCTTTCCACGTCAATTTTACTTCATGGCAAAACCCCTTTAAGATTATAGCGGTCAGTATAGAGTCAGTTTAGTGTAGGTTTCCATCTAAAATGAAGTAGCCATGTCAATGGCAAAGGGCTCACAAAATTTAATTAAAATATGTGCTAAGAAATTCAAATTTACATGTATAGACATAGCAGTCACACAACTTGAAATATTCTATATGTTCATTGTTAACGTAAGATTTAGGTTATGTTCACACAACTTAAAATGGGACGTATTTCAGTCTGTAATTACGCGCCGGAGTGCGCAAATTACGGCTGGAATACGTCCCAGTCATTACGGTAATCCACAGTTCTCATAGAGAACTATGGATTACGTCTCCTCTCCCTGCTCGGCGAATACGCCGATGGGGGAGATAAGTGACATGTAAATTACCAGCGGCGTATACGCGCCGCTGGTAATGGATGTCTATGGGCCGGCGAGGTGCCGCCCCCCCGCTTCCGTCCACACAGTGTAATTGCGGGGCGTAATTACGCCCTGCAAATAAGCCGTGTGAACATAGCTTAAGGGGGACATGTATGAAAACTGTCTAGGTGTAAGACTTTCTTTGTTGAGCATATCAACCAATCGGAGCGCCCCTTTCATTTCATATAGTGCTCTGAAAAAATGACAGGACAGCTCTGGTTGATTGCTATGGGCAACAAAGAAAGTCTTACACCTATACAGTTTTCATACATGTGGCCATAAGTGTTTGCAGTGAAAGAAATCACGTCTGCAGACCACTCCCCACAACACAGGTTAATTCTCTGAACAAACAACTTCACCACGCCACACAAGCCTATTTCAACACTTTCATTTCTTCACTAACTAATAATCTTAAACAACTCTTTAAAACTTTTCACTCCCAACTTAGCCCTCAAGTGCATGTGTCTATCACAGACCTCAGTGCTGAAGACATAGACACTGCTTTCAAAGTTAAAATTGACAACATCAAGCATGAAATCTCCCAGTCTCCAAATAGAAGTAATCCTTTTCCCTTATCATTTTCTGCATGTCACAAAATAAAAAAAGTAATCTCCAGGCTTTTTTCTTTTTGTCCTACTCCTGTGTTAATAACCCTATTCTCTTACTCCATCTCCCGTTTTTCTCCCCCTAGGTGTCACAAGCAAGCTAACTAAATAAATTAACCTCTAATTTTTGGTATTTTCTTTCCTCTTCTAAACATACTGTTTAAAAGAGGAAAGAAAAAAAAAAGAAAAAACCTCTTTGGACCCGTTCTGCGCTGCTAACTACAGACCCGTCTCTAAATTTCACTTCATCATTGAACTCTTGAAACATTTGGTCACTCTGACCTGATCAACTATCTATTGGCTAATTCAGTTCTTGAGTCCTCACAACCTCGTTTCCACATTATACAAAAACTGCCTTTACTAAAGTCTCAAATAATCTCTTAAAAGCTAGATGTAATGGCGAGTCCTTTCTATTGATTTTTTTGGATCTCTGTGCTGCATTTTGAACTGTAGACCACCAACTGCTGCTCAGCCTGCTTCACTCTATTGGCCTTAAAGATACTGCTCTCCTGTAGGAGTTTCTCCAGAATCCACCTTTTTTAAAAGCCTTACGGTATGTTCACACGGCGTGTTCTGTCCATGTGAACATACGTTATTAGATGCGTGTTTTGATCCGTCTAAATGGACACAAACACGCATCTAGCAATGAGCAGTGTGATTTGCAATGTAAAACACGCATCGGCATTCAGGCAAGTGTTCGCTGATGCGTGTTTACTTGTGTCATTTGGATCCGTTCTTGACATTTTGTCGACATGTCAATTCTTGATCCGAAACACGCAGCAGGCACCCTATTTAACCCCTTAACGACCTTGGGCGTATCCATACGTCCAGGTGGTTTGGGGGTTAACGCACCTGGACATATGTATTTGTCCTGAGGAGCGCGCGAACTCTAAAGCAGAGTTCGCGCGATCGGCGCGGGGTGTCAGCTGTATATTACAGACACCACGGAGGGCAGAGAATGCCTTCCGGGTTGTCTGTGACGTCACGACGCCCGGCCGTGCCCTGTGGGCATGACCCGGCATTGTGACTGACAGTTGTCATAGGAACCAGTCATAGCAACAAGCTATGCACTGATTCCTATTGAATGAGAGCTCTAAAGATCTCTCATTCAAATCCCCCATGGGGAAAAGTAAAATAAAAATGTGAAAAAGTGAAAAAAAGTAAAAAAAAGTGAAAAACAAGTAAAACACAAAATAAAATAAAAATACGTACACCGCCCTTTTCCCCTTTACAAACGCCAATCGCCCCAAAAAAGATCAAAAATAAATAAAGTACCCATATTTTTTTTCGCCCGGCGTAAGACCTGCTCTATAAATCTGCATGTTAATTAACCCGTAGGTGAACCCGTAAAAAAAACAAAAAAAAAAACACAAAATTTAAAATATTTTTTCATCCCGAGCCCCATAAAATGAAAAAAAACACAAAATCCCTATAAAACCCCAAAGTTGTACCAAATTTTAAAATGTCTTTTCACCCCGCAAAAAAAAAGTCCTTTAAAACGCTCTGTAAACGGAAAAAAAAAAAAATGATACTCCTCAAAGATAGGGATCAAAAATATTGTTTTACCACAAAAAAAACACTTTTTCTTTTTTTTTTTTTAATCATCAACAAAAAAAAAAACTAAAAAATGGGTATCGCCATAACCCCGAAGCACCCAAAAGAAAAAGCTAATTTATCACAATACGCCCGGGGCCCTGTTAAAAATAAAAATAAAAAAAACACTACGGGTTTTGCAGTATTTTTTCAAACCCGGCCTCCCAAAAAGGGTTTAAAAGCAAAAAAAACCCTTTCTCCCCAAAAAATGATACAAAAAAAACGTCAACCCTCCCGAAAAAAAACAATCCCTACACAGCTCCAAGCACAAAAAAATTTTTAAAATTAAAGGCCTAAAACAAGGGGTAGAAAAACCCCGTTTTTTCCTTTGAAAAAAAAATTTTTTTATTGTATAAAAGCAGTAAAACAAAAAAAAATATACAATTTTGGGTATGGGGTGTAACGATTGCCCGGCTGGAAAACAAAACCTGTCATATAAACCTACAGGACCGCTAAAAAAAAATAAAAAAAAAAGCACTACCAAGATTGCGATTTTGTTCAAAACATCTCACAAAAACCTTAAAAAAAAGTAACATAGCATCATTAGCACCACATAATTTCCATAAAACTCAAAACCCCCCGCAAAAAAAAAAAGCCCATACACAGCCCCAAACAAATAAAAAAAAGGTTTTTGTCGAATAGGACAACAAAAAAAAAGCAATTTTTATAAACGATTTTTTACTGTGAAAAATAATAAAAAAAGAAAAAACGATATAAAAATAATCATTGAAGTGAAAACCCACCCCCAAGAAAGTTATCACATCATTTACACTGCAAAGGGGGCGAATGCTGTAAAATTAAACTCAAAAAACAAAAGACTGAACTGCGTTTTTTCCCCCCCATTTTCATTGCCCCCAATCTAAAAAAAAACAAGGAACACCGTGTCCTAAAATCAGAAAACACCCCTAAAAAACCCAGGGTTGTTGAATCCAAAAAAGGGGCACTTCTGGAAAGTTTCGCCGTTCGCTACTTTGGGGGGTTTTCAAATGCACAAGGCCCCACCAAAACCGTTCCAAAAAACCAAATGCCCCCCCTCCCTTTATACGCCCTGCCAGCACCCAAAAACATTTTTCACCCACATGTAGATTATTGCCAAACTTGGAAGAAATTGCTTAACAAAGTTTTACGGTTCTTTTTTCCAGGATTCCTTGTATATGTGAAACATTTTAAGCTAAAATTGCAGATTATTGGAAAAAAATTTTTTTTTACTTTTCACAGCCTTATGCTAAAAAAAAAAAATTGTGAATCACCTGTGGGGTCTATATACTCAATGCACCCCTGGATATATTCCTTAAGGGGTGTAGTTTCCAATATGTGGTCTATTTAGGGGTGTTTATTAAGTTTTAGCACCTTAGGATGTCCCCAAACCTGAAATGGCGCCTAAATAAAATCGTATTGAAAATGAGACCTCAGAGTCCGGTAGGTACTCCTCCTATTCTGGGGTTTATGGGTGAGCCAAATAATGCACTAGGGCCACATATGGGATATCTCTAAAAACGGCAGACCTGGGGAATTGATATTAAGTTGCATTTACCTAGTCACATTTACCGTATTCCAGTGAATAATGGATAAATATTGAAAATCTGCAAAAAATTGAAATTTTGAAATTTCACCTCCACTTTGCTTTAATTTCTGTGAAATATCTAAAGGGTTATCAAACTTCCTAAATAGTGTTGTAAATACTTTAAGGGGTCTAGTTTCTTAGATGGCATTATTTATGGGGGTATCTAACATGCAGGCCCCTCAAAGCCATGTCAGAACTGGAGTGGTCCCTAAAAAAATGTATATTGCAAATTTTCTGAAATTGTGAGAAATTACTACAAAATTTCTAAGCCCTCTAATGTCGTAAAAAAAAAAAAAAACACATTTAAAAAATGATGCCAACCTATAGTGGACATATGGTAGATGCTAGTTATAAACTATTTTGTGGTGAATAATTATCTGTCTTGCACGCAGAAACTTTCAAAATCGCTAATTTTTCCAAATTTTCATGAAATTTTGATATTTTTCACAAACAAACAAGGATTGTATGGATAAAAATTTCTTACTAACTTAAAGCACAATGTGTCACGAGAAAACAATCTCTGAATCACATTCATCACATAAATGGACACATGTCAGATTTCAAAAATAGGGCTGGGTCAGGAAGGCCAAAACAGGCTGGGTCCTTAAGGGGTTAAAGCTATAGGGTGCGATCCTGCTGCAGCCAAAACGCATCCAAACAATCACCTTTGTGTTGGATGCATTTTGACAAAAACGCTGTGTGAACATACCCTTAGGCTGGGGCCACACAGAAAAGAACCAAAAACGGTCGAAAGTTGACCGTTTGTTTTCCAAAGCTCGACTGCGTTTTGTCACTGTATTGGCAAAAACCGTGGACAGTTCTCGTTTTTTGCTGTTGGCCCATACATTCAATTGTATGGGAAGACGACGAAAAAAACTAAAGACGTCGGAGTATTATGCAACATAGTGTCTACTTGCTTCCTCTGTGCAGGCTATACATACATCTTCCTTAGGAGTATTTCCCACAGTTTCATGGGTGTAACCGTAATGAAACCTTCCGGTGGGATGTTGTGCTGATATTTCTTTATAGAATTGGAGATAACGGAGGCTCAGGATAACGCATCTGCCTCGAAGTGCGAAAAGAAGAGGGACCAATGAGCTGAAAGTACACTAGATTCTTATGGTCTGTGTACACTGTCACAGGATGAAGAGCGCCTTCAAGTAAATATCACCACTTCTCCAAGGCCAGTTTAATGGCTAGTAGTTCTCTGTCCCCAATAGTGTAGTTCTTCCCACCATGAGAAAAGGTCTTGGAGAAGAAGACACGAGTTATGGTCTTGCCTTTGGAATTTTTCCGCGACAGAAGAGCTTCGGCACCCACAGTGGATGCTGTCATAGAAATGTATGTTATGAAGAGGTGTATGTAGAATATGATGTGTATTCTGTATTTCTTTAGCCATGCACGTATTGTCTTGTAAGACCTACACCCCCTTTGTAGCCTTGATATGTGGTACATCATATGTCCCCTTAAAACTATTCCTTTTACCCCTTGTTTACATAACCCAGTGCTGTATCTGCTAAGCAGCATATTTATGGAAATGTTATGGCCTTTTGTATATACAAACTCCAACAAGATATAACATGAAAAGCCAGGCCATATGGGCCCTTTGACTTGTCCCGAGCCATAAGACAAGTCATAGGAAAGGGAAGGGTTCAACTGACCTGTTCAAACTGAAGAACAGCCTGTGGATGCCATCTAGTGGGCGAAGTGAGTAACAATTCTCATTAAGGGTTAGCGTCCGCTCTACTGATCATATCCCTAACTAATTATAGACAACCTAATTATAATTAACTGATGGAAGGTTTGAAAACCTGAGATAGCCTATAAAGTACATTGTCCTGGCCCAAATCATTGTACACAGTTTGGGGTTCAATTTCTGATTGAGCTGTGTTCCATTTCTTCCGTGCCCCAAGACCTGAAAATCTACTATTGTGTTAGGGATTTTCTATGATTTCTCCCTTTTATTTCAGAACTGTTACATGTATGTCATTTTATTGTATTTTTGTATGTAAGCACTGTATCTTTCATATTAACTATAACATATTAATAAGTCTAGTCCTTGTTTGCTCTAAGAACCCATAACCTTGAAATAGTGTTTAACCCTGTAGCTGCTAGAGAGCAGTGAGGTAACTCTGTGATGGTTGGTAAGTGGCATTTTTGGATCAAATGTCTTCCCTCCGATTTCCTTTTCTTTTTGATTATTGAGGAAGGTGGTGGCAACGATATATTTTTGGGGTGCTTTTGAACTGTCTTGGGGTGTGATTTATGCTTGATTTGCCACCTGAGAGGTGCGTGCAAAGAGAACTAAGTGGAAATAAATCAACTCCATTACAGTGGCCCCCACGTCACGCTAGTGTGTACGTGACACCTGTAATCTATTAAGGGATGCAAGGATCTTCCTTCTTTTATACAAAAAAAAAAATCCTGCTCCTGCTGGAGAGAATGAGTAATCTCTCTCCTTGGGGAAAGACACCATATAGGTTTGTGAGGCTTTAAGATTACCTTTTGCACCTCACAGGTATTTACATATAACAATCCTCAATTCGCTTGTAACTCACCGAGTCTTGGAAAGCAAAAAGGATTCATGCCAAGCCAGTATGAGTAAGAGTGGATCAGAAAGGGTAGTATCGCTGAAGAGAGGCACCATGTAGGTGTGTAAAGATGTTAAATTGCTTTTTGTACCTCACCAGCATTTACAAATAACAAGACATTATGAAAGACTAGCGGATAAATCCCTTTTCAAGGTTCTCTTAAATATAGGCCGCCATCCTGGGCCAGGACAGATGGTACACCCTAACGTGAGGAGAGGTGGTACCCAGATGAAGCTTTATGGGGCAGTGGTATGGACTGTAAGGTGGAAGTGTCTCAGCCTGCTTCTTGCGTAGTGTCTATAAATTGCAGAAAGTCCTGGAGGAACAGGCCACTACGCCTTAAGGGTTGCAATCCCCACTAGCCAAGGCGGACGAGGAACCAAGAGGAAGGAGATTAGGCACTCCAACAAGTCACCACGCAAGTTCTTCAGTCAAAAGCTGGGACATGGGTTCGCAACTATGGGACTACAAGGAAGGAGATCCGTTCTTGATGCAGAACTTCCACACACAAAGTGAGGGGATCTGTGTTATACCGGATGGTGCATGCAAGGACTTCACTTTTGATGGAGACAGAAAGAAGCTTGGCCAAGGGAGTCACAGGCAGGTTGTACTTGGTCTCTCATTAATGTGATTCAATTAGACGTATACCACTAGTCTCTAGCTACTATTCTGAGCTGCCGTTTCAGCTCACATACACATGTAGGGCAATGATAGTAGGTTATTCTTTTTCAGACAATAATATAAATTTATTCAGTAACGTTAGTCCCGTATTTACGGACACATATTAAAACTTCTAAGCACAAATAGAAAAGAGACGTGGTATACTCAAGTTTAGTAGTCCAGCATAGAACTTGTGTTCGGACTCAATCCATCCATAGACGTAGCTGAGGAGATGTATGACAAGAGTGAGCTGCACACTCAGAGAGCGACGTTTCGGGGGCTCCGCACCCCCTTTCTTTGCTTGAGAAAGGGGGCGGGTAGCGGAGTCTAAGGAGCCCCTAGTCTTCAGCAGAGCCTGCCGCAACTCTGGTTGAACTTGACTACGGGGAACTCCTAGGTCGCTACCCCCGAAGTAAGTCCTCAAAGTGATAGCGGATATGCAGAGTAGTCTTGTACCATAGAATGAGACAGAGGCGTAGTCAGGTGACAGGCTAATGGTTAGGGCAGGCAGTGTTCTAGCAAGGTCAGGTACAAACGTGAGGTCAAGGCAGGCGGCAGGCAAACAGACTGGTCATGAACGGAGCAAGTTTTTGGCACTGGAAAGGCTACGGAACAAACACTCAGGATTACAGCTAAAGCGGGTAACAGACACCAACAACTTGGCAAGAAAGTACACTGGGCGA
This sequence comes from Phyllomedusa bahiana, assembly GCA_025379985.1. Taxonomy (NCBI): domain Eukaryota; kingdom Metazoa; phylum Chordata; class Amphibia; order Anura; family Hylidae; genus Phyllomedusa; species Phyllomedusa bahiana. The sequence continues at coordinate 41,821 of JAODAL010023186.1, forward strand.
CACGTGTGGGCCTTTTGATTTAGGAAGAGCTGGCGCAGGGGCGTGGCTGCAGACAGGTGCCCAGACTGTGCCACATCCTGTTACAGTCTTATTACATACCGTAGGCAATGGCATAATGTTTGCTCTACTGTTCTCTACACAGGGATAGATAAGATTATACTTAATCACGAATAATACATGAAAGTAAAATAGGGTAATTTTTTTCTGCACTGAGAAGGGGGGAGGGTGTTTCTTCACACTTACCAAGTAATTGCTCATGATCGATACACTTCTCAGACTAGAGCCTATCAGAAAGAAGGACCATCAAGCAATCCTCTCAGTGCTCTGCTGTCAGTGTTCACCTCACAGAAGGGAAGTCAGGGAGAGTAATGTACAAAATGGAATTTTAAAAAAGTATATAAAAAACCTAATGTTGCAATAAAAAAAACAAATTCATATAATAGTGGCATTCTGCTTGTCAGTATGTGAAAAGAAAATTTTCATGGTAGTGTCACTTTAACTTCTCTACCTTATTCCTCATAAACTGACGTCTAAAGAACTTCAGATTATATTCCTCACAACCTGATTTTTCATTTACCAGTAACCCCCCTCGATCTTTGCACTCAAGCCCTTCATATACGGTATCTCTTAAAAGTGAGTACACTCCTCACATTTTTGTAAATATTGTATTATATCTTTTCATGGGACAACACTGAAGATATGACACTTTGATACAATGTAAAGTAGTCAATGTACAGCTTGTATAACAGTGTAAATTTGGTGTACCTTCAAAATAACTCAACACACAGCCATCAATGTCTAAACCACTAGCCATAAAAGTGAGTACACCCCTAATTGAAAATAGATACACTGTGCCCAATGTGCCATTTTCCCTCCACGGTGTCATGTGACCTGTTAAGTGTGAATGGAGAGCAGATGTGTTTAATTTGGTGTTATTGCTCTCACACCCTCTCATACTGGTCACTGGAAGTTCAACATGGCACCTAATGGCAAAGAACTGTCCGAGGATCTGAAAAAATAATTTTTGCTCTACACAAAGATGGCATTAGCTATAAGAAGATTGCCAACACTTTGAAGCGGAGCTGCAGCTCAGTAGTCAAGACCATACAGCAAAAATGTGAGGGGTGTGCTCAATTTTGTGAAATACTGTATGTGCATACACAGATAATTGCACACTAACCGGATGCCCGGCTCATGCAACTTAACTTGTGCTTTGTGTTATGACAAAACAATTCTGGACCTTCTTTTAGTTTGTTACTCCGTAATGAGTGATTTTCTTTAAATACCAATTGTATTGGAAAGAGCTGTAGAATATTTTGATGCTTTACAACTATTCTTGCTACTGCGTGTGGAACATTCAAAAGTTTTATACACATATATATTGGTTTTATGTTGTAGCTTACCACTGTAACTGGGTCATCCTTAGGAGCCTGGTTACAGTTAAAAATGGCCTCCTCAGGTGATACTTGTAAGTGGCAGAGCAGATTTAGATCTACTAAGACCCAGCAGCTCTAAAAAGCTGGGTGGGAAGAAGAATCACAAAATTCTATTTTCCTAAAACAGTGATAAAATACTTATAAAAGTAAAAACAGTACTTTAATTTACCTGCGTAAGTGATTGAGGACAGTCATATTGGCAAACATATAGTACAAATAGTAGGAATATGGGGGGTTTTCATCCTCCCTCCAGTTCTCTGGCAGCGGGCTTTCCATGTTAAAAATATGATGTTCTGGTTTTGATTCATCATCCACACTGTCAAACCCGTCCACCTACAAAAGCAAAATGTAGAGGACACAATAATCAAATACAATCAATTGACTAATTTATTGAAACCAGACTGAGAAATCTACAACGATAAATACTGTGTTAAGCTGCTAAAGCCAACCACAATTCTAATATGAGAGAACTATCCCTTGCCCAAAAGTTTTTCTCTTAGTGCCCTATAAATGTGTCTCTTCTGCTTGGCCAAATGTGCAAGACACGTTTGTGGAAGAAGGCAAATAAGGGGTTGTCAAGCATCCCTATGCTTTTACTGAAATCCTGACCAAATCTGATGCTTTGCACCAGCTTGAAGGGGTTGTCCAGTTTATAAAACGCATAGTGATAAACCCTATTAGTGAATTCTGAGTTGATAGAGGGGTTAACAACCTCATCTGTTAGAGAGAAGAGTGGTTACAAAGAACGTCTCTTGCCTTGGAAGACCTGTCCTGACCTGCACTAAACAGACAACCCTATGTTTTGAAAGGGGACCATGTAACACTCAATTTTTTGGGAGGTGGCACTGCAAAATAACACCGCTCCCAAAGTTCTGTACAATAAGATAGTGTTATACAGGGGGACAATTTGAATTTTATTATTGTCATAAGACACTTCTAACAAGTAGAGAATGTACAAGGTGGAGAACCCATTTAAGGAAACTTTATCACCATCAGTGGATCAGCAAGGATTTTCCATGCTATTTCTGTCTTTTTGTGTATTTGTTTATAGTGGTTACACAGCAACAGCTTATGTTCTTAGCATAACATCTGTCCATGTTGTGCAGGTATGGCTAGTCTCTTGGTTTAGCAGGATGAAGGGTTTGTTGATAGTGGATCTCTGTCATTTATGTATTTCCCTTGTGTCCAGTATTCAGAAAATGTTTGTGTGTAATGTCTAGTTCTCTTAGGTAAGGGTCAAGTGCTAATAGTGCATAGTGTTTGTGTTGAGAGATGGTTCTGTTTTGAGACTTTATCTAGTAATCTGCTAAAACTGTCTTTGCATTTAGTTTTAGGCCGTGTTCACACGGCTTATCCAAGCCGTAATTGCGGGCCGGATCCCGCCCGCAATACGGCTTGAATAAGGGGCGGTGCGGGGGCGCGGCCGCGGAGCTGCTCGCCGGCCCCATAGACATGCATTATCCACGGCGCGTATTGCGCCTGGGTAATGTGCATGTCACTTTCTCCCCGCCCGGCGGATTCGCCGAGCTGGAAGGAGTGACGGAATCCACTGTTCTCTATGAGAACTGTGGATTACCGTAATGACTGCGACGAATTGGAGCCGTACTGCAACGCAAATCCGGCGCGCAGTACGGCTCCAATCCGCGGCGAAATAAGCCGTGTGAACGGCCCATTAGAGTTCTAGTTGATTCTTATCCAGGCTAGCCTTGGTTTGTCTGAGTTTGTTTTAGTCCTTAAAAACCTAATTTTGTATGTTTGTATAGTTTTGTGCTTTTCTTAAGAAGTTTATGGGTTCTAGAGATGCTTTCTGTTTCAGGGTAAGTTATGGATAGCTTAAAGGGGTTTTGCCACGATCTCATTTCATACCTCCTGCATCCAGTTCTTCAGCTCTGTGTGCTCAGAAGGGGGCGTGTTTGATTTGTTTGAATTGCATATCATGTGACACAGCAGGATGACATCACAGGGCCTTTCCTCTCTGTAGTCAAAGAAAGGTCTGTTTATGTATAGAATTGTGTAGCTGAGAGGTAACATTTTTGCTTTACAGCACAAGGGTCCTCGGTTCAAGTCCCTGCAGGAACCAAACCTGTGGATTTTTTTTCTCTTTATCAATGCACAGACCTGATGGAGGTTTCTTTTTTTTTTTTATTTGCACTGTTTGACTAATTACTAAGGCGTACAGAGGACGGGAGTAGAATGACAGCACCTGGGGTTTGCACACTCAGTAGCTGCCAGAGATGAGAGGTGATGTCTGAGCATGTGCGACCAGGACTGAGGAGCTCACAGCCCTGGTCGTATCCCCTGGAGACGAGCTGTAAACAATGGATCACTAAAGGAGCAGCTAAAACAAAAACGGTGCAGAATTTTTAATAATGATGAATGGTGAAAATGTTTATTATTTAATTTTCAAACTTCCCACGTCAATTTTACTTTGTGGCAAAACCCCTTTAAAGGTAAGTTTCAGGGATAAAATAGGGTCAGAGGGGTCTTGGTGTTAGGAACAGGTTAGAGGAACATTAAGGGACAGTCATCTGCCTTGCTGTTTGTTCACTTAATCATCACCATAACGTCGAGTCCTGGAGAGGGGTTCCCAGAGGTTGCTTCACTACCTGAACAAAGTAGGAATAATTGTAAGTGTAGGGTACATTCACCAGGCGGAGAGCCCTGGGAGATGCCCAAGGATTTGGAAGGGGGAGAAGGCTGTCCAAGAGCCATATAACCATCATAACCTAAGGCCTAAGCGATTACAGGACAAAAACAAAGGTGTGACCTGTGAATCTGGTCTCCAAGGGAGAAGAGTGTCAGCACAAAAAGGGGCCTGGATAGAAACCTAGCCTCTTCTTGGTGTAGATAAGCCCTGACTCTAAATACATGACAGTGATAGTTGCCTGTAATTTATGAGGTCGACAGCCTGGCGACTACTAAGTCGGAATTGTTTGTCCCAGGGAAAGATTAGTCCTTAACACATCTAGATATATGGGTACATCCTGATGGTGGTAAGGAGCTTTGCAGCGGGATCTCGTCGCTACATAGTTGATACACACGTTGTATAATTATTGCATGCAACTGGTGGTATCCTGCTCTATTTAGTTTTATTGTCCAGCATCATAACACACTAAGGCTATGTTCACACGGCTTAAAATTGGACGTATTTCAGTCCGTAATTACGCGCCAGAGTGCGCAAATTACGGCTGGAATACGCCCCAGTCATTACGGTAATCCACAGTTCTCATAGAGAACTATGGATTACGTCTCCTCTCCCTGCTCAGCGAATCCGCCAGAGATAATTGACATGTGAATTACTAGCGGCGTATACGCGCCGCTGGTAATGCAAGTCTATGGGCCAGCGAGGTGCCGGCCCCCCACGGTGTAATTGTGTGGCGTAATTACGCCCTGCATTTAAGCCGTGTGAACCTAGCCTTAGTAGTACTTTGCATCAGTATTTGCTCCTGTGTTAATCTATGTGTTACTAGTTTTGGTTTACAAATATTAATGAAAAATACAGATCGAAATACAGCTGTGTAAATAAGGTGTAAGACTTTGTATAGCAGACTGCACAGATACTAACATACAACTAAAAGGCATAAAGAAGTAAGAGGCTAACCCTATTATTGTCAATCTTACTTAAAAACTGAGGTAGCCTTAAGTGGCTTTCTGGTTTATAAAATACATTTACATAAATGTCATACTAAGGGAGTTTGAGGTAACAGTTCCATCAGTTAGCTGGAGCAAAGAGCGGCAACAAAACTAGTCTTTGACCCAGCACAGTCTGACAATGTCCAATTATTTCTGACATGGTCAGCGTGTGAAGCAACACAAACCAACACAAACCTATGAAAACCTATGAAAACTGGAAAGGTAACACCCTCCTGAAAAATTCAGTAATACATTTCCAGAAGAGATAACAGAAGATCACTACAACGTTTACAACATCATGGTCTGCATGCTAGATGGCCTGGCCACACCATCAGGCATCATCATCTTGCATGGGCCAGAGAGTATTTACGCTGGACGAGGGACCAGTGGTCCCCAGTGCTGTTCAGTGATGAAAGGCTATTCAGGTCAGGTACCATTGCCAGTCGTCTAGCACGGAGACCACGCTGATATAAACGGTTAAAAATGGTCTGACTTGACTCTTGGTTGCCTCTCACCTCCCTTAAACATGCCTGTAGTTGTGTGGCATTCATCATCCAGTTCCACAGGGCATAGTTAACAATGAAGTGGTTATCAGTGTGTGATGTAGTCTAAGGACGTCCACTTCTTTGCCTTTCTATGACTCTTCCAGTCTCTCTGTATCTCTGTTGCAACCTGCTGATGATACTCTTTGACAATCTAAGCTCAGTGGCCACTTCCGTCTGAGAGCATTCTGCCTGCTTGAAGTCTCACAATGTCGATGGAATGTTGATCAATTCTAAGGTGTTGCCTTGGTCTCATGATGTCAAAATGTGAACAGCATGATGAGGAGGACTGTTTAAATCCCAATTAAAATTGATCCCCTAAATTTATTGGGCGATTATTTACCTGTAGTAAATTTTGTCATGAAGCTTCTTGTAAGAGATCAGCAAGTTTTACAAAAAGTACTAAAACATTGAACAGTTGGACATGTGCATTCTAAAGTTTAAGAGATGGTTTAATTTAGTTCATTTAAAAAAAAAAATCAAAAATGTTTAGGTTCATCCAGAAATTTCAAGTGAAGTGGATTGATTATGTAATGTGATTTATCCTTATCGATGTGACTGCGAGCTTTGTTACACAAACAGCCAGATCAGCCCGTATTGATTCTGCGATATGGAGTACTTTTCTCAACTGGGGGATTTATCCTCCTTGTGCAAGGCGGATAAACACTCTTCTGCCAGGCTATGTACATGCCTTTCTCCACAGGTGGTTATGTATCCCACTTTTGCAAGTGCGTTTAGCAACAATACGGTTCAGGCTCTTCACTGAGAGTGGTAACTGCATTGCATGAGGCTTTTTCGTCAACCTTTTCCTTAAAAGAAGTACATCTTATAAAGACTCTTCTATTTTTCTAGAGAGACAATCTGTCTTTACTACTCACTTTGCCACATTACTCCCTTCCTTGGAAGATTGTGTTTTTGCAGTTTTCTCTCATTTGTTCTACAACATATGTTTGGTTGCTATGCAATAGCTTTTCTCTTACTCTCCCCCATGGACAGAGTAATCGTATGGGAAGCTTCCCTCTTTTTCTAGAGGTGAAAACTGTCTGTTACTTGTCTTATATCTACAATCTCCTGTTGTTAACAGGAATGGTGAATTGCACTGAGATAGGTGTGTACATTACCCTCTCCTGCTCTTCTATCCTGTTTTTCTTGAGGGTGATATCATGCGTCAGTAGATTCCCCTCTTTCGCCAGATAGTGCCTGTTTTTTACTGGGTAGCCGGACGTTGGTGTTACTGGCTCCCAGTAGCCGTATATCAGGCTACATCCGTTTGTTTTTCTATTACTGCCTGGCAGTTCCTTTGTCTTCCTTCAATCTGCTCTTGTGGAGCCGGATTAGACATAGGGCGGCATGTATGAAATTTGGCGTTTAACTCCTTAATGACCGCCCGCCGACTTTAGATGTCGGCTGGTGCAGGTCGTTGGTCTGCAGCGACGTCTTTTGAGGTCGCTGCAGACTTCAGTGTTTGCGGCGCCCAGCGCCGCAGCGATCGGGGCTCGACCACGCAGCCCCCCCAGAGCATCTCCTGTGAGCACTGGGGAGCGGAAGAAACCTCCGCAACCCGATGCCTTAACCCTTTGATTGTGGCGGTGCATTACCGCAGTGCAATCAAAGGGTTTCTCTGCTCTGTCGGGTGATCGGAACACCCGGTCACCCGACAGAGCCCGGGGAACGGCTGCACAGTCAGCCCTGGGAATCTAGAGTGGCCCCAGAGCTGTCTGTGTATAAAGCCAGTGACTAGGACACACTGTGTGCTGTCCAGATCACTGCTTGTACCAGGACTGACAGATTATAATGTATTAGCATATATGAATATGCTAATAAAATACTATGTTTAAAAAAAAAAAAATTAATTAAAAAATGTAAAAACAGTTCTCCCTTCAGGGTATTTAAAAAAAAAAAGAAAAAAAAACACATAAAAAGAATAAAATAAAAATAAATATTTAATAAAAAATAATTGTGCGTACATTACACACAAAAAAACCCTACACATATTAGGTATCCACACGACGGTAATAACCTGTAGAATTAATCTAACAAGTGTGAAATGTGTAAAAAGAAATGTAAAAAAAAAATAATTCTGCAATTATTTATAAGTGATCCCACTGCAAAGCTCCTTACCACCATCAGGACGTTCCCATATATCCGGATGTGTTAAGGACTAATCTTGCCCTGGGACAAACAATTCCGACTTAGGAGTCGCCAGGCTGTCGACCTCATAAATTACAGGCAACTATCACTGTCATGTATTTAGAGTCAGGGCTTATCTACACCAAGAAGAGGCTAGGTTTCTATCCAGGCCCCTTTTTGTGCTGACACTCTTCTCCCTTGGAGACCAGATTCACAGGTCACACCTTTGTTTTTGTCCTGTAATCGCTTAGGCCTTAGGTTATGATGGTTATATGGCTCTTGGACAGCCTTCTCCCCCTTCCAAATCCTGGGGCATCTCCCAGGGTTCTTCGCCTGGGAATATACCCTACACTTACAATTATTCCGACTCTGTTCAGGTAGTGAAGCAACCTCTGGGAACCCCTCTCCAGCATTGCCGTACCTTTCTTTGCTTTCCCCTGTGGGCAGTATATTTTGATCTCTTTGTTGTCCTACTTTCTCCTGTTGGACCACTATTTTTCCTGTTATCCTTCGGTCTAGGGGAACCTATTCCTGGGTAATCCCCCATTCACATTGTGGCCACCACCCTTAGGACTTTAGTTACCCAGTGTCCTTCTGTGGGCTGAGAGCTAGACATCAGCTTTTACCACTGCCCTTCCCCCTGTACAGGTCTGACGGTCAGCATTTTTTTTCTTCATGGAAGTTTACCAGGTTCGTGTTGGGCAGTACTTCACACTGGTTCATGTCATGCATGCTATGGTTTCTCTTCAGATCAAACAAACCTTTCGCCTTTTACTAAAGTTTTCCATGGAGAGGAACTGAGTTTTGTAGCAATTTTTTTGCATGCTCCAGCTTGATAGGAAGAAAAAAGAATAGCTTTGTTCTACTTTCTTCTTGGTTCTTGCCTCTTCCCCAGCTCCTCACCCGAGATTTTAAGTTGGATAAAGGCAGGGATCTTATGTGCTTGTCTGTGCGATAGTTCTGGGCTTGATGGGAGTAGTCTGCCATGTTCTCTTACACGGACCAGTGTCTCATAGTTTCTGTTTTCAAGGAACTGCCTAGTCTTCATGGTTTTTCCCATCCCCTTTGCTTGTCTCCTGACAACTTCTGGTTGCATGCGGGTCTTGGAGCAATCAATCAGTCTGGTCATTATGTTTATGCTGGGCAGCCTCATTATCATATCCAGTCTCCTTCCTCCTACCTGTGATGAAAGGAGCTGGGAACAGCTCTCTACATTATACATTGTGGTTTTACACCCCTTCTTTTCTCCAGGATGGTTTTGTTTTTACCCTGGATGACATTCTTTACATCATGCACTGTAAGTGGATCTACCCTTTCTTCACTTGGGTGTTTTTCCACTGTTCTCTGTGGTGGCTCTTTGGCCACTGTACCATCAAGCCTCTGCTCTGCAGGTGTGTTAAGCAGTTAACTTCTCCGTTACACAGTTGTGCATCTGCATCCTGCTATATTTGGTTTGCTTGCAGGGTTATGTGGGCACATGCCTTAGTTACCGATCATCCTAGGTTTTTTTGTTCCATCCCCTGGGGACTGCTTTCGGACAGCCCAAGGTCTTCTGTGTCTCCCAATGATATTGATGACAAATTTGCATTTTTGTACTTGCCATAAAATTCTTTTGTTTTTCTGATTCATTGGGGGACACAGTTCCCACCCAGTTTATCCTTTCGGTGCTTGAGCATCTGCTGGTTTTCACTGCATGGGTTCCACTTCTCAATTTTTACCCATCTGCAGTGTTTTGTTATATGTTCTTTTCTTCTGTTAGCATTTCCCAGTCGCTCCTACTGCTTATGGAGAAACTGTCTCAGTGTCTGCAACTGGGATATAGAATGCTGGGAGGAGCTTTCACTTTTTTTTTTTTTTAACTTAGTGCCAACTGCTAGTGGTATAAGCATATACCCAAGGTCTTCTGTGTTCACCAATGAATCAAACAAGAAAAGGATTTTATGGTAAGTACAAAAATCCAAATTTACTTAGCCATATCAAGAACAGCCACAGGTCCTCTTAAAAACAAGGCCAATAATGCACTGCACTATATTTGGTGAAAACCAAACACATCATATAAACACAAACACCTCATACTTGCTGTCAAGCAGGAGTATGAGGTGAAGGGGTGATGATTTGAGCTTGTTTTCTAGCCATAGGACCTGGGCACCTTGCTGTCATTGAGTCAACCACAAACTCCAGTATACAAATAGATTCTAGAGTCACACACAAGGCCATCTACCCAACAGCTAAAACTTGTCCCTAACTGGGACAATCATCCTAGGCATACCTGCAAATCAACAACAAAACATCTCGAAGTCCAGACCTAAACCCAAATGAGATGCTGTGGTGGGGCCTTAAAAGAGCTATGCATAAATAAATATCCACAAACATCAATGAACAGAAGCAACGTGGCAACAAAGAGTATGCTATAATTCTTCCAGAACAAAAAGAAAGACCAACTAAGTCATACAGACAACAACTATTTCAAGTTATCGCTGCTAAAGGTGGGTCTACATTCTGCTGATAAATGTGGTGCACTTAGGGCGACATGTATGAATGTTGGCCAGAATGTGAGAACCTGTTCTTGTGCAGTTCATACTGTGGAGGGTTAGCATCAACCTTCAGGTAGTAGCCTGGGCTTTGGCAGACAGAGACAGGGACACAGCGTAAAAAGTCCAAGTCCAGGCTATGCCTGGGTTTATTAGAAGAGCAACAAAAATACACAGCCTTAATGTCAGGCAAAACATGCAAAACAAAAACCTGCTCGGCTGAGCTCTAACTAAACAGTAACGGCCCTGACTACACCAGAGACACAGTGCCTCTTGTACAGAGACCAGTATACACAATAACAGGGCTACTTACAATGTGGCTTGTAGCATTCCACCAGCAGCAGCCATGACAGGCCTGCAGACCCAGGCTTTATAGGCCTGAGCCTTGCCGTACCTGGGGCGTGGGAGTGGCCACCCACCCAGCTCATTGACCACTCCAGGAAAAGCCGACCCGGACACAAGCGGATTGGAACCGCTTATACTACACATGTCAGCAGCATAATGCTACTGACACACAGAACTGTCGGCTCTTCCTTCACCGAGTCCAGGCCACTCGGTGACACGCATCTGTCCATTCGCTCCCTATAGTCACATATGAGAGCGTTCCTGGGGAAATGTATCTTCCCTAACCGCCGCCTGTCATTGTTTTCCCCTTTAACCCCCCCTTTTTTGGGACCCTGTGGGGTCGGAAAATTTTAGCCATAAAAACAGTAAAACTCTTGACAGGCGTCGTTTTGCCCTGTGGGTTTTCCCACCCCTTGTTCCACGGGAAAAAGCTATAATTCTGTAAGTAAAGAACCCCCTTGAAAAAAAATTTAAAAAAAAAAAAAAAAATTTTTCTTTTCTAAAACCCAATTTAAAACCCCCCCAAACAAAAAAAACCCCAACAACAAAAAAAACAAACAACACCCCCCCCCCCCCCCCCCCCCCCCCCCCCCCCCACCAAAAAAAACCCCAAACACAAACAAAAAAAAAAAAAACCAAAAAAAAAAAAAAAAAAAAAAAACAAAAAAAAAAAAAAAAAAACCCACAAAAAAAAAAAAAAAAAAAAAAAAAATGGCAAATTTTGGCCCTTGTTTAAACCCTTTAAAGTGTTTTCCCCGTGGGGTTTAAAAATTGGGGGGGGAATCGGGGCCATTTGATGGCCAAAAACCACCCCGGGCTAAAAAATTTATATGTTATGCTAGGCGGTGAGCTTTTGCTTGGATATGTGAGGGGGGTGCTCTTCTCCATCTCCCTTTCCGGGGAAATTTGCCCTTTGCCCCAGGTCAGCCCACTTTCCGTCAGACGCATCCTTTTTAAAAAATTTGGGGGGGGTGACTAGAATGGTTTTTTTTACACAGAACTCTTTTTAAAAACTTTTGGGAAAGGCCCTTTCCCCCTTCTTGGCTCCAGGAAAACCCCAAAATTTGTTTTAAATGTGCCTTGTCGGGGTTCTGTGAGGGGGAGCGGCTATGTTTGCGAATTTGGGTTAAACCCTTCCGAAAAATTACCCTACAATCCCTTAAAAAAGGGCCCCTTTAAATTGTTTCTTTTTTTTAGGTTTTTGGCCCAAGCCTTGTTTTGTTCTACTTTATTGATTTGCGGTTTTATGACCCCCTACCAATTACATCCCCAGGTACCGGGCTTTTTCCCCAGACCAAAGGGCATTTTTTTTGGGATTTGCTGTAAGCCCTGCTTCCCCTACGCGAATCAAGCCCAGCCTGAAACCTTGGATAGGTGGTGTCCCAGCCCCTCACTTAAATAATTATGTCGTCGAAAATACGCTGATGAAAAACAAACGATGGGGCTTGAGAAGTATATCCTTTAAACCCTTTGGGGGGTTTGGGCGGGGGCCTCTGAACCCCAAAATGGTAAGCAAAATTTATGAAAACGCCCCATTGGGGTGGCAAAAAGGGGTTTTTTTTTGGGCCCTTTTGGTAAGGGGTACCTGCCCAAAAACCCTTTAGTAAGGTCAAGGTAGAGCATTTTTCTGGCCTGACATACCCTCTCAATAAAAACTGTCCATCTCGGCATTGGATACGCATCAAACTTCGAGCCCTATTTAGTTTCCCTGAATTTTGTTACAGAAGGAATAAAACCCAGGGTTTGGGTATCAGCACAATAGGGCTGGAAAATAAATTTGGACCCCTTTAAATTTAAATCCGGGGTTTGAAAAATTTTTTTTTGCCCCCCTCTGTTTATGGCCCGTCTTTTGAGTTTTTGGGGACCGGTAGGGGTTCGGATAAAACCTTTTAACCCCCGGGTTTGGGGGTTTTGACAATGTCATCCCTCTAAAACCCTTTTTTTCGCCCGGAAACTCAGGGGAACAAAACCTTATTTCTCTAAACGAATTAAAGGTTTCCCCTTTTTTTTGGGTTTTTGGGACAGGGACTCTAAATATAGCACCTCTAAAAAAAACATCGGGGGGGTTCTTACAGTGTCGGGGGCCTCCCCTATCTTTCCAGGGTTTTAATTTAAAATTTTACATGAAAAAGCTGTTCTGGTTTTCTTTTGCCCGGTGATAGTTTTTAAAATTTTTCCCTTTCCCCGCCCCTTTTCAATTATTTCAAAAGGTCCCTGCCCTTAGTTAAAAATTTACTTTCTAAGGGGGGGGGGGGGGGAAACTTACGAAAAACCCCGATCACCCGGTTTGAAGGCCCTTTCCCCTTGGCGGGACCGTTTTTTAACCCCCGGCTTTGGGTTCCCGGGGCCCCTGCTGTAAATGTTCCCAAAGGGGGGGATGGTCATGTTTGCACCGTTACAGTCTGCAAAAGGGAAATTGGGGGGGGCTCCAATAACACTCTTGTAAGGGGGGGAACATGCCCCGGTTTTTTTTACCCTATTTTCTAAAGGCCCCGGGGATGTCTCCCAAATAAAACAGCTAAAAAGGGGGAAAAAACCGGGGGGGGAACAAATTTTGGAACTTCCCGGGGACTGAGAACATTAGGTACGGCAGAAGCAATCCCAGCCCCTTCCCCACCCTTTAGAAAACCACCTTCTTTAACATGCTTTTAGGGTTTATTAAACCCTTTTCCCCCGGCCCGTTGTTTCCCCGAAACCGAAGCACCATATGTGGGGGGTTTGCTTTCAACTTCAGGTATTTCCTGAGCTTTGGCAGACAGGGGGAAGGGGGACACAGCTTTTAAAAAGCCAAGTCCAGGCTATGGGCCCGGGTTTATTAGGGAAAAGCAACAAAAATACACAGCCCTTAAAAGTAAAGGGAAAAATGGGAAAACAAAAAACCCTCGGTAGGCCCCCCCCCCCCCCCACCCCCTTAAAATAAACATTAACGGCCCTTTACTACACCCCGAGACACACTAAGTGCCTTTGTACAGAGGGGCCAGAAAACACAATAAAAGGGGGTACTTACCCAATGTGGCTTGTACATTCCCCCCAGCGGCCCCCCCCATGACCCGGCTGCAGGGCTTTAGGCTTTTATAAGCCTGAGCCCCCCCATTTCCCCGGGGGATGGGAGTGGCCAAACCCCCCCCAGCTTTTTTTGACCCCCTGCAGGAAAAAACCGACCCGGACCCCAAGCGGATTGGAAAACCCCTTTTTACACCAAAGTCCCGCAGCATAGTGCTACTGACAAACAAGTTTTCGGGTTTTTCCTTCCCGGTTTCCCGGCCACTCGGTTACACGCATCTTTCCCTTTCGGTCCCCCTAGTAAAATTTTGAGGCATTCCCGGGGGAAACCCTATTTTTCCCTCAAAAAACGCCCCCTGTCAATTTTTCTCACAATTCATATAGGCGCAGTCATAGTGGCCCAAAATGAAAACTCAGGCAACCCCCTTTAAACCCGGGGCTGGCTGTGCTAAATGTTTTGCGCCAAAGATTTGGGGCAAAGAATCATAAATGTGGGCTTAAATTTACTAATTTTGGGGTTTACAGCCCCAAGGGAAAGCTCCAAAATCTTTTTCCCCCTTTTTAAAAAGTACGCTCCTTCACTTTCTAAAGTTTTGAATTTCGAAATGTTTATACATCTATTAGAACAAGTCTATCAGCTTTTGAAACCATATAACTGGAACAGCCCCGTTCTTACATGTCGCCCTTAGTTCTTTCACACATTGCTTTTACTTGTTGCCTCTTTTTTAAAAAAAAGACAAAGGAAAAATGTTATGTTTTTGTGAAAGTTGTTAAACTTTTGGGGTTTCCTTTAACCCAAATTTTTTGACCCTTTTAAGGACCAGAATTTTTTTTGCTATGCACGGATATGTAAAACCATAGATTTCAACCCAGGGTTTTACTGGCTTTATCTTTTATTTTTAGTGTAACCCGCTAATTTTAATCCCAATTTTTATGATAAAGAGATGGATAATAAGAATTAATCGCTACATAAAGGAAGTGTCAGGGCTCAGTGGCCAGTTACAAAAATGAAATTTTTTCAGGATTTTTTTCATAAAATTTAAAAACAAAACTCAAAATGAAAAAAAAAAAAAAAAACATCTTATTGAAACAAATAACATTTTCTAATAACAGTCTCTTGTAGGATAGGAATTTGAGTTAGAAAGTCACAGAAAAATGCGACATTATTAAAGGGGATTTGTCACTACAAAGATTACCTTTAAACATAAAGGGACAGTTAAATGAAGACTTTTTCTAAATACAATGGTCAACAGATTTTTCTTTAGTCATGAGATAAGAGCGTTTTTATGTGCTCTGAAATGCACACCGGTTTCTATGGTTACCTGCATACCAGACCCACGTCTTTTATCTGACTAGCTGAGAGCAGACAGTAACGTCACCCTACTGACCAACTGAGATCCAAGCAAATTAGTTATATCTAAAGCTGCACTGAACAAAAGGTACATGTGCTGTGAGGATGAAAAGCATGGCTTTATCTGTAATCTTGTTAGAGATAACATCTCAGAGTAACGGCTTTGCTAAAGGTTGAATATGCTAATCACTGCTATAGAACCACCCACATCTTGAGGAGACAAGAGTAAGTGGAAAAATGCTAAAACTCAGTGAAACAGTGTGATGAGAAAACCCCTTTACCCTAAAAACACAGACACAAAGCCATGCTTACAGCTAAATTACTGGACAAAGAACTATAGGCAATATAAGCCCCAGTACTCTATCACAAGGCACAGCCTTATACCTATAAAGCTACTTACATGTTCCAGGAATAGGTGCAGCTCTGGGTGACTGGCTGGATTCACAGTGACTTCAAAGAGAGGTAAAAAAATGTTCTCAAGTATTTCTTGGAAATTATTAACCTGCTTCTTGCTACGAAACACATCACTAAAACATAAAAAGCAATAGGTGAGCAGTAACAATGCAGCTGAGTAAGAGGATATAGACAAGATAAAGTACTTTTTAAATTTGTACTGTAAATCAATAAACACACATGCATTTATTGAAAAATCTAATTGTGGAACTTTCTGGCATATTTTGGTTAAAATATGTTGAGAAATAACATAAGAATGACACTGTAACTGGACATTTAAGTTGCTACTAATTAAAAAAAAATATAAGAATATTATATCTCACCATCTACCATAAACGTATAGTGCAATATGAAATATTAGGCCAGTGCTTCTCAAACTGTGAGGCAGGCTTCACTCATGTGGATATCTCCTGCTTTGCAGGCCTTTCTGTAATCTCTATTTTAATATCGCTGACTTATTATTTACTTTAATGTTACACTGTGTTCACAGGGAAAATTGAGCAGTATTTGTTAAACTTTAATCAGTGAAGAGACACTGGCATTTCCAGGTTTTGGCTAATGGAGCCTCAGTGAAAAAGGTTTAAGAAGCCTAGTATTAGACAAACAGATAAATCATTGTGTATTAAATAAAAAAAAAATATTCACTAGAGTCGTGGAATCTGGATCAGCCACCGAACATTGTTGGAATGCACTTTATGACTGACAGCCCAATGTGCCAAATTGTCCCATTCCTTATTAGAACGACCATAAATTGAAAGACGTAGCTCAGCATTCTGATATTTACTCTCCTCGAAATCTGACATCACTTCCTGCGAAAGAATGAAAAAAAACCAAACATGTTTACAATGTCTTGAAAGGTCATTATATCAAGAACTACTTCGATAACAAAAGGAATATTAAAGGGGTTTTGCCATGAAGTGAGTTCCTTACCTCCTTATCAGCTCAGGGGAGAATATAAACAAATCATGCCGAGTCATGAACGCTGCAGGGGTGAGAGGGAGGTGGGTGAGGAGAGAGTGAGGAAGAAGGGAGCGTCTCAAAAATTTACTCAAATAATAACATTACAACAGTGGATTCTCTATACAGCAGACAGACTCATACACTGCACTTTCTCCCCAGCCCCTTGAAAGCTCCTTCATGTTCTCTTACATCAGATAAGAAGTGCAAACATTCCAGCGCGGCCAGATCAACTCCTGTCAGCTCCTCTGGTCATGTCTAATGTAAACTTTCAGGTAACCTAAGGTGGACTGAGCAATGCTGTAGCTCTCACAGGCTTCACTTTTTGTAATCACTATATTAGAAAAATTAAATCCCCATTTTGGGGGATCCACGTTAACATTACATCGGGGCAAAACCCCTTAAAAGATTTTTCGGCATGATTGTTTTTCCTATTAAGAAGGTGAGTCACCTCTTTAAGCTTTGAAAGTTTTTTATATTGAAAGGGTTGTTTTAGCAGGACAATTGTCCATATTTTATCTGTTCATATGTTATGTTCTATACTGAGCCCCAATAGTATAAAACAGAAAAAATAAAACATCTAATAAAAACAGAAAAAATAAAAACCTCCCAAAAATCCTTTTTAATAAGCAGAAACATTTAAAATTTGTGACACTAAAAAAATTATATTACTTTTAAATTGATATAAAAATTATACAAAAAATTTAATTTTTGTAAAAATAATTTCTAATAATAATTCTTATATTACTTCAACCCCCCCCATTAACCCCCCATCATTCCCTACACCCAAAATTTACAAATACATTTTTTTTTAACTTTTTTTTAAAACATTTTATCATTTCTAAAAACCCCCTTTTTTAACAAAATTTTTTTAACCCAAAACAAAAATTAACCCCTTCCCTTCCTATTCCCTTCCCACTTATTCCTCCCCCAACCCCCTTTTCCCCTTTTTAAAATCCAAAACCCCACTTTTCCCTCCTACACCCCCCCTAAAATTAAACTACATTTAAAAAATTTATGTGAGAATAATTTTTTGGACATTTAATTTGTTTTCGGTTTGTTTTCCCCCAAACACATTTCTTTAAGAGTAAAAAAATTTTTATAAAACAACCTGTTTGTTTGTGAGAAATATCAAAATTTTATGAAAATTTGGGAAAAATTTCGATTTTAAAGCTCAAAAATTTTCTCGTCAAGAAGATAATTATTCAACAAAAAGTTTATCTCTTAAAATTGCCCATTTAGGTTCATTTTTTTTTAAAGGGTTTTTTTTTTTTTTTTTTTACGTTAGACAAAAATTTAACAATTTTAATTTTCAAAAAATTTTCAAAATAATTTTTTTTGGGCCATCGTTTAGTGGTTTGGGGGTTCATTTTATTTAACCCCCATAAGTCGATCCCAAAACAACCCCCAAAAGATTCAAATTTTGGGAATTTTTTTCCCTTTTCAATATTTCACAAAATTAACGTGGATAAATTTCAAAAAATTTCATTTTTTTGCAGGTTTTTCAATATTTATCCATTTTTCACTGGAAATTTTGGTAAAATGAAAAGAAAGGGAAACTTAAAATAATTTCCCCCAGATCTCCCCTTTTTAAAGAAATCCCATATGGCCCAGGCATTATTTGGCCACCCAAAACCCCCAAAAAAGGAGCACCTATATACCGGGGCCCTCATTTTCAATAAAATTTTTGACCCCTTTCAGGGGGGAAACCCCTAACAAAATTAATAAACAACCCCAAATAACCGTATGGGAAATACACCCTTTAATTTTATCCGGGTTTCATTATAAAAGACCCCCCACATTGATTTTCACAAATTATTTTTTGGGGCCAAGGTGTGAAAAAAAAAAAAAATTTTTTTTAAATAATCTAAATTTTATTTTAAAATGTTTAATTTATAAAAGGAACCCGGGGGCCCATTTAAAACTTTTTTTAAAGAAATTTTTAATTTGCAAATCCCTAAAGTGGTTCTGGTTTTGGGGTGGCGGGGGTAAAGGGAGGACCATTTGGCTTTTGGAACGAGTTTTGGGGGGGCCCAGGCTTTTAAAAGCCCCCGTGCGAAACAGGGAAAATTAGAAGGCCCCTTTTTTGGAAAAACACCATGGGGTTTTTTGGGGGGTTGCCCCTTTTGGATGACAGGTGTTCCATAGTTTTTCTTTTAGATTGGGAAATGAAAATGGGGGGAAAAAACCCAATTGGGGTCTTTTTTTTTGAGTTTCAATTTTCGCATGCCGTGCAGTGTAAATGATGTGATAACTTTCTATGGTACTATTAAAAAAGATATAGATTTTATATAGTTTTTTCTGTTTTTATTACTTTTACACAGTAAAATACGTCTATAAAAAATTCTTTTTTATGTTGTCTGTTCTGAACCATAAAATTTTTTTTTTTGCTGTGTCAGAGCTGTGTATGGGCTTGTTTTTTGGGGAGGGTTGAAATTTTTAAATTGGACCCTTTTGGGGGGCATTGATGCTATGTTCATTTTTTATGGGTTTTTCTGAATGTTTTGAACAAAATACAGCAAACTTGGGAGTTTTTTTTTTTTTTTTTTATAGCGGAAATGTAAAATATATATGACATGGACTTTATCGAGGTCATACGATTACTCCGATACCCAATTTGTATTTTTTTATGTTTTTTCTGTTTTAAACAATAAAAACACTTTATTCAAAACCCGGGAAAATAAGTTTTTGCATCGCCCTAGTCTGAGAGCCATAACTTTTAAATTTTTCTGTGCTTGGAGCGTTAGGGACTTGTTTTTTGCGGATGAGTTGACGTTTTTATTAGTATCTTTTTTTGGGGGGACAAGGCTTTTTTGATCGCTTTTTTAAAACCCTTTTTTTTGGGGCCCGGGGGAAGAAAAAACTGCAATCCTAGATTTTTTTTATTTTTATTTTTAACGGCTCAGATTATGGCGATCCCTATTATATAGTTTTTTTATGTTAAGACTTTAAAAAAAAAGAAAAAATGTTTTTTTGTGTTAAAAATATTTAGCATCGCTATCTTTTGGGCTATCCATTTTTTATTTTTTCCTATACAGAGCTTATAAGGTTTTTTTTTTCAGGATGAATGACGTTTAATTGGTACAACTTTTGGTTTTAGGGGTTTTTGATCGTTTTTATTCATTTATGTGTGCGGGATGAACAATAATCTTAATTCTTGATTGTTTTTTTTTTTTTTTTTACGGCAAATTTACCCTAAGGTTATTAACATGACAGATTTTTTTGGCGGGCGTTCGCACGCGGCAACCAAAATGGGTATTTATTTATTTTGATCTATTTTGGGGGGATTGGCATTTGTAATGAGAAAAGGGCGGTGTACATATTTTTATTTTATTTTTCGTGTTTGTTTTTACCTTTTTTTTTATTCATTTTTTTTTTTTTACTTTTTTTCACTTTTTTTCAAAATTTTATTTTTTTTTTCCCCATGGGTTTTGAATGAGAGACCCATTAGATCTCTAAAATTAAATGGGAAATCTTGCATACTTTTTTTGGCTATGACGGGTTCCAAAGAAAAACTGCCCAGTAAACGATCCCGGGCCCAGGGCCCACAGGGAAACCCCGGGCATCGTGACTCACAGAAAACCCCAAAGGGCTTTCCCCTCCCTTTCCGTGCTGCTGTCAGAGGGAAAGGACTGCAGGGATCCGCTTTCCGGCGGCTGCCCCGCCGACAGAACCCCCAAGGAACGATCTCCTCCGGGGCTCCCTTAGTTTTGCGACCCCCTCCCGCAAAAATTTAAAGGGGGAAAAACCCGGGTCCCCCCCCCCGGGCCAAACCGGGGCCGGGCCGACGCTGGGGGAAATTGGCAGCTTAAATAAAACGACACCCCGCGCCGATCGCCCCAACTCTGCTTTAGAGTTCGCGCATCCTAAAGGACGACCCATACGTCCGGGCCGTAAACCCCCCAAACGACCTGGCTATAATACTTTCAAAAGGCCCGTTAAGGGGGTTAAAGGGCAAACATGACCACTCTTTTTTTTCAGAGTAAAATGCTTTTGGGGACCTATGTCTACTTAAGCTCCTCACCCACTTCACCCTTGCCATTTTTGTTGGGTGTTGGGGTGCATTTTGGGCGAGTAAATTTAATGTAAAATTTTCTGACATCGAACCCTTTTTTTTATTCCCTTAAATCCGTTTATGAGTGAACTCCTGTCCTGGCTTCCGCTTTGACCCCCGTTTCAACTGAACACGCCCCCCCTGAAACCTTTTCTTTTGACTTGACTAAGCTTCAGCCTGAAAACCCTTTGACCACCCTGGGATGCCAGCTGCCAAAGCAAGAGACCACATTGGGGCGAGGGACCTGGATGTTCCCTGTAGCAGAATACAAGCACTTTTGTGCCGGCTGAGGGTGAAATCCAAGGCCCCCAAGACCTACTCTCAGTTGGGGGTTTTAAAGCCAAAAATCGGATGACTTGGAAAGACCACAACCTGTCCCTTTTACAATAATTTAAAAAACATTTTCCCTACCCAACACTACAGGTTGTCATTTGATATGCATCTTATTTATGAATTTTTTTTTGCCCAAACCCAAAAACAGTTTTAAACCGGAAATTTACAACACTATAAAAAAAGACCTATGGGATGTTTTTCTCACCTTTTGACATAAATCAAATAAACCTTACCCCTTTTAACCAAAAAAATTTATATTTGACAAATGCCAAATAATGAAAAGAAAATTTTTTTAAAAATTTTTTTTTCATTTTTTGGGCAGATAGGGAGAAAAAGTTTGGGGTTTTTGTACTTGCCGTAAAATCCTTTTCCCCCGTTCAAAAAATTTATTGGGGGAACAAGGGACCTTGGGGGATAAAGCCCTTTCCTTCGGAGGCGGGCACAGGGAGAACCAAAAATGTTGACCCCCCCCCCACGGGCCCATTTTCCCCCCCTTTCTGGGCCCCCGGGCCGATTTAGTTTGGGACAAAAACCGTGCTGAAAAGGGAAAAAAAGAGAACCTTTAAAAACCCTGGCGAAAAAAAAAAATTTTAGGGGCCCGGGGCCTGTGC
>JAODAL010023187.1:0-63199 GCA_025379985.1 Phyllomedusa bahiana
CGGAGTCGGTGCCTATTTTGCAGGAGTCGGAGTCGGTGCCTATTTTGCAGGAGTCGGAGTCGGTGCCTATTTTGCAGGAGTCGGAGTCGGTGCCTATTTTGCAGGAGTCGGAGTCGGTGCCTATTTTGCAGGAGTCGGTGCCTATTTTGCAGGAGTCGGTGCCTATTTTGCAGGAGTCGGTGCCTATTTTGCAGGAGTCGGTGCCTATTTTGCAGGAGTCGGAGGCTATTTTGCAGGAGTCGGAGGCTATTTTGCAGGAGTCGATGGCTATTTTGCAGCAGTTGGAGTCGTCATAAAATGGACCAACTCCGACTCCCAAAATATATAATAAGTTGGTCCAGTTAGTTCGATGCAGTGTAAAGAGCAAGATGAATTGGTTCCGGCCAGTGCTGCTGCTCCCATATCTTCAGCCTCATCACATGAGGAGTGTAATTGATGACATGGAGCAGGCAAAGCGCTGCCCAGGGAAAGATTCCGCTCCCAGGGCAAACAGATTTCAGCAAAATTTTTCACCTGCTTTCAAAAGAAGTAGAAGATAAACATTTCATCAAAACTGACGGGTGGCTGAGGCAATTCCTTTATACCCTGACATTGTTAGAGATGTTGCCCCTGTGGTCACCGCTTTGCCCCCAACCCAAGTTAGTGTAGAGAGGCCGTTCTCTAGCCTGGAAATAATGCAATCACATGTGAGGTCATGTATGCAGGATCTGATGGAGGCGATACTATTTCTCAGAACAAATTCAGAGACTCCACAAATGTTCCTGCAGGGTTTTGCATAGTTACAATTTTTTTGTGTTCTAAAGTCGTATCCAATAAATATATTTTACACTGACAAGCAAAAGGGTAACAATGTTTTGAACTTGTGACTTTCAGGCTCCATATCTCTCCATCCACTACAGCTTTGTACATGAGGCTACTGTAATTTTATATACAGTCATCTTACATATCTTATACATCAATGTCACTTGCAAGAATTTAGCATCTGCTTAGTTCTGCAGATTCTTTCCTGTAACTGCATTGTTACTGTTGCTCCTAAAAATCAAAATGTTAATTTTTATTATTTTGTTAGTATTTGGTAAATCCACCTTTTGGTTTTCAGCTCTGCCTGAATCCTTCTGAGCTCTGGATCATATTCAAGCACATCTTGACCAAAATCTGATCCCAGGTCTCTTCTACACATTCCCACTGTTGGTGCAGACTGGACTTGGATACAAATACAGCTTTTTCTTCAACTCTGCCCACAAGTGTTCAAAAGATCAAAACATTGTTACCATTTTGCTTGTCAGTGTCTGTTCTACCTAAATAGCTTGATTATTGTATCATAAGGTGATAAACAACCGGATGTGACCATTTTACTGCAGTAAAGTTATCACTTAAACATGCGGCGTGTATGAGGGAGTCAGGAGTTGGAGATTTGGGAAATTGAGGAGTTGGAGTTGGGGCTTTGGCTTGCCGACTCCACAGCCCTGAGGTTCGGCAGAACCCTCATGAAGGGGTGTCGGGCAGTCAGTTAGAGGATCACATGATGTTCGTATTCATTGGTAATATTAGCGGGAGGCGGAGCCATGACAACTTCTGTGTCTTCTAGGAACTGTTCCCTGTATGATGATTGGCCTTCCAGTCTATAATCGCTCTGTGCCGAGGTAACGGGTGGATGTAGAGGACGCCTGATATGTTTCTATAAAGCCATAAAACTTACCCTTTACCAGGTTTATCTAAAACAATGTGATGATATAAAGTCATACAAAACTCTTATCACAAACATATAACACATAATCCACAGCGCGGCCGTCTGGGAAGATGCAGGAATAGATGACGGAGACTGATCGGGTACTGTCCCTATTGCAGTCTACATACTATTCTACCTGGAAATAATCAGTGGGGTCATCGTCCTAGTAAGGACGGCCCCACCGGGAGCCTAGACTAGTAAGCCCTGGTATACCCTAAATATCTATACCACAGAAAACTGACGCGTTTCATGCCCTTACCAACCAAGCAGGGAATTATCAAGGGCAGTGTTCCCCAACTCCAGTCCTCAAGCCCCACCAACAGGTCATGTTTTCAGGATCTCCCACAGAATGCACTGACAATAATGATATCACCTGTGCAGAAAGCACTGACCATAATGATATCACCTGTGCAGAATGCACTGATAATAATGATATCACCTGTGCAGAATGCACTGACAATGATGATATCACCTGTGCAGAATGCACTGATAATAATGATATCACCTGTGCAGAATGCACTGCTAATAATGATATCACCTGTGCAGAATGCACTGACAGTAATTATATCACCTGTGCAGATATCACCTGTGCAGAAAGCACTGATCATAATGATATCACCTGTGCAGAATGCACTGATAATAATGATATCACCTGTGAAGAATGCACTGACAATAATGATATCACCTGTGCAGAATGCACTGACAGTAATGATATTACCTGTGCAGAATGCACTGACAATAATTATATCACCTGTGCAGAATGCACTGAGAGTAATGATATCACCTGTGCAGAATGCACTGACGGTAATTATATCACCTGTGCAGAATGCACTGATAATAATGATATCACCTGTGCAGAATGCACTGACAATGATGATATCACCTGTGCAGAATGCACTGATAATAATGATATCACCTGTGCAGAAAGCACTGACCATAATGATATCACCTGTGCAGAATGCACTGACAGTAATGATATTACCTGTGCAGAATGCACTTAGAGTAATGATATCACCTGTGCAGAATGCACTGATAATAATGATATCACCTGTGCAGAATGCACTAACAATAATGATATCACCTGTGCGGAATGCACTGACAAGAATGATATCAGCTGTGCAGAATGTACTGACAATAATGATATCACCTGTGCAGAATTCACTGATATTAATGATATCACTTGTGCAGAATGCACTGACAATAATGATATCACCTGTGCAGAAAGCGCTGACAATAATGATATCACCTGTGCAGAATACACTGACAATAAGGCCTCGTTCACACGGCTTATTTGGGCATGGATTGGCGCCGTACTCCGCGCCGGATTTGCGCTGCAGTACGGAGCCAATCCGTCCCTGTCATTACGGTAATCCACTGCTCTCATAGAGAACTATGGATTCCGTCGCTCCTCCCCACTCGGCAAATCCGCGCGGGGGGAGAAACTGACATGCACATTATTTACGGCGCGTACGCGCCGTAGATAATGCATTGTCTATGGGGCCGGGAGCGGCGCCCCCCGCCGCGCTCCGGCCCCGCCCCCCGTCCCGCCCCTTATTCACGGCGGATTTGTGAGCTCAATACGGCTCACAAATCCGTCGGGAATAAGCCGTGTGAACACGGCCTAATGATATCACCTGTGCAGAATGCACTGACAATAATGATATCACCTGTGCAGAATGCACTGACAATAATGATATCACCTGTGCAGAATGCACTGATAATAATGATATCACCTGTGCAGAATGCACTGATAATAATGATATCACCTGTGGATAATGCACTGACCATAATTATATCACCTGTGCAATGCTAAGGAAAGACAGAAAACATGACCTGTTGGTGGGCCTCGGGGACTGGAGCTGGGGAGCCCTGATCAAGGGTATGTGCTGGATACTATATCCTACAAAAAGGATATAGGTGTCTGTATATAGATGGATATAGAGTAGGTTTCTTTCTATAGAGGTCTTTAGGTGTCTATCTATAGAAGGATCTAGGGGTGTGTCTGTACATGGATATAGGTCGCTATATAAAGATGGAAATAGGGGCCTATCT
Source organism: Phyllomedusa bahiana (assembly GCA_025379985.1). Classification (NCBI taxonomy): domain Eukaryota; kingdom Metazoa; phylum Chordata; class Amphibia; order Anura; family Hylidae; genus Phyllomedusa; species Phyllomedusa bahiana. The sequence goes on from JAODAL010023187.1 coordinate 3,782, forward strand.
GTAGAAGGATATAGGTGCCTATATATAGGCGAGTATAGGTTTCTTTCTTTAGCGGGATATAGGTGGCCATATATAGATGGATATAGGTTTCTATCTATAAAGGGATATAGGTGCTTATATATAGATGGTGTAAGGGGGTAAGCTCGGTGGTACAGCGAAGTCCCAGGGCAAATGGTGACACAGACAGCCTTGTAGCAGAAGCACGGTTCTTGTCCGGCGTTTATTGTGCGAATGGCAGCCAAAAACGTGTATGTCAACACAAATAGCACACAAAATAAACTCCTGCTCGTCTGAGCACTAACTAAACAACAGTAATCCTTACTACCGTCTTGCAGCTTGGAGCTTGTGGTGTAGCCTCTCAGGCCCAACTTCCTGGCCTGTAACTGCAGACACCCCCCTGACTAGCTGACTTATACAGCCAGACGAAACCTTGGCACTGGAACATGGGGAGCAGTCACCCACCCAACTCTTTGACTGCTCCCGGTAAAAGCCAGACCAGGACTAAGCTGTGTTTACACAGCTAAACTACTTGGATAAACATGTGCCAACCGCCTAATGCAGCTGACACAAACTAAGTGACGGCTTCTACCCCACCCAGGCCAGGTCTCTCGCTGACATGTATTACTCTCGCCATACCTGAGCGAGAACTCTGGGGCGTATGTATACTCCGTTTACCACCTTGCCCTTCGGAGCCTTACAATGGGTATAGGTTTCTCTCTATAGAGGGATATAGGCATACCTCCCAACTGTCCCTATTTTGGAGGGACAGTCCCTATTTTTAATCCTTGTCCCTCTGTCCCTCTTCACTCTTTAAATGTCCCTCTTTTTCATTTAGGAAACAGATTTGCATCAATAAATTGACTATCTTGCTGTAAAAAGTATCTGTCTGCTTCCTCGCTGTATATTACATAACAACTTACTTAATATCTCATCATTGGATACAAAGCAATCCTGAAAATGTCTCCCTTTTTTCCTGTCTAAAAAGTTGGCATGTATGTGTGGGGGCGTGGTTAGAGGTATGTCTTGGTGTGATGTCATATTTTTGGGTGTGGTTAGAGGCATGGCCTGATGTGTCCTTCTTTGCAATCTCTAAAAGTTGGGAGGTATGCATAGGTGTCTATATATAGACGGGTATAGGCTTCTTTCTATAGAGAGATATAGGTGGTTATATATAGACAGGTATAGGTTTCTTTCTATATAGACGGGTATAGGCTTCTTTCTATAGAGGGATATAGGTGACTATATATAGATGGGTATAGGCTTCTTTCTATAGAGAGATATAGGTGGTTATATATAGACAGGTATAGGTTTCTTTCTATATAGACGGGTATAGGCTTCTTTCTATAGAGGGATATAGGTGACTATATATAAATGGGTATAGGCTTCTTTCTATAGAGGGATATAGGTGCCTATATATAGATGAGTTTAGGCTTCTTTCTATAGAGGGATATGGGTGCCTATATATAGTTGGATATAGGTTTCTTTCTACAGAGGGATATACAGTATATGCCTATATAGTGACGGGTATAGGCTTCTTTCTATAGAGGGATATAGGTGCCTATATATAGACGGGTATAGGCTTCTTTCTATAGAGAAGTATTGGTGGCTATATATAGATGGATATAGGGGCCTATCTGTAGAAGGATATAAGGGCCTATATATTGATGGACATAGGTGGCTTTATATAGATGGATATAGGCTTCTTTCTATAGAGGTCTTTAGGGCCTATCTGTAGAAGGATATATAGATATGTCCAAGGATCTAGGTGCCTCTATGTAGGCGGATATAGGCTTCTTTCTATAGAGGGATATAGGTGCCTATATATAGATGGATATAGGCTTCTTTCTATAGAGGGATATAGGTTCCTATATATAGACGGCTATAGTCTCTTTCTATAGAGGGATATAGGTGTCTATATATAGACTTCTTTCTATAGAGGGCTATAGGTGCCTATATATAGACTGTTATATGGTTCTTTCTATAGAGGGCTATAGGTGCCTATATATAGACTGTTATAGGTTTCTTTCTATATAGAGATATAGGTGCCTATATATAGATGGATATAGGCTTCTTTCTATAGAGGGATATAGGTTCCTATATATAGACTGTTATATGGTTCTTTCTATAGAGGGCTATAGGTGCCTATATATAGATGGGTATAGGCTTCTTTCTATAGAGGGCTATAGGTGCCTATATAAAGATGGGTATAGGCTTCTTTCTATAGAGGGATATAGGTGCCTGTCTATAGCTACATCTAGTCAGGCCTGGGCTGCAGCCATAGTCCTCATATGGGTCCCCTTCGGTCACCTGCTCATATCTGCTCCTATATCTGTAGCGCTGCGCGGGGTCCATCACCCGCCACCACTGGATCCCATTGCCTTACAGTGGCCGGCGATGTGCTGGTCAGGGCAGGCCACCATGCTGCGCTATTCTTACCACCTGACAGGTTATAGTAACGTCTGCGCTCGGTGTCCGGCCTCTTCATTGGCCGAGGATATTGGCGCTTGTTGAGCCTCCGGGGTTTTCGCCCCTCAAAACCTCCCCCAAATCAGAAGGTAAAACCGCAAATGTAGAGCACCCTGAACCCGGCTGCGGTGGAGGTGACGCCACGGTGGGAGGTGCAGACGATGGAGGCGCAGGAGCCGCTCATAGCAGGAGAGCAAACAAAATATGGCAGAGGAGTGAAGTTAATTAAAGCAGTGGGACTGCAGGCTCCGTCATAAACCTCTGTCTCGCCGCGCTTTTATAGGGCCCCATAATTCGCCGCACGTACAGAGCAGGTAGGTCGTCAACGCTGCCGCCGCTACGTGTGCTCCCTGCTCGGCGCTGACAGTGGCGGAGTCTTAACTGCTGGCCCCTTTTCTTTTTTACAGCTCTCTTTTTTTTCCGCCTTTTAATTGGCCTCTTTATGATCTGTGAGTAAAATACACCGGCAGAATTCTGCGCCTTTACTGCCTCTTCCCGGAGGTCGGAAAGAACCCGGTCTGCCGCACCTCGCGCACTCGGGCCGGGGCTCAGGGAAGAACACGGTGGAGCCGACCTCATACGAGCCTCCGACACCGAACCTCATGGGCTGAGCGGTGGCTGGTGCTCTCTGTTATCAGCTGCGTGCTCTTGTGTCCCAGACCCTCACCCCCTCGTCTGAGGCTCCTCCTGAATTTTCTTTTTCTTGTAGCTTATAATTGATCTGTTCTTGGTATAATGGAAATCACCCCATTTACATAACAAGCAAAGCTGCAGTGTAAAGCAGAGGAAACACAGCAGCTACAGGTGTCTATCAGGCCACAGAAGACTCCAATAGACAATGTGATCACTGATCCTCATAAAGCAGAGCTGCAGTGTAAAGCAGGGGACGTGGCAGCTACAGGTGTAAGCGGAGAAAAGCCCTCCCCCTTCACATTGACTTGCACAGATTCCGTCCGAAAACTGGACGGAATAATGTGCAGGTACAATGTTCTGTGGGCGGCCGAAAACCCATGCTGTGGGGACATGGCCTAAGGGTGCTTTCACACACAGCAATTTTTTAATGCATTTTTGGCTGCGGTTTTTGCAGAAATGTGCAGCATTAATTGCTGTGCCTTCCTGCACAAAAAAACGCATTGAAAAATGCACCGTGTGAAAGCGCCCTTAAGCAGGGGACGTGGCAGCGGTTACAGGTGTGTTTCAGATTACAGCAGATTCCAAGATACAATGTAATCACAGATCATAGCTGTGTCTTCATGAAGCAAAGCTGCAGTGTAAAGCAGGGTGTCATGGCGGCAGAAGTAGGGGATATGTTTGAGATTACAGCAGACTCCAGTAGATAACGTAACTACTAATCCTCTTAAAGCAGAGCTGCAGTGTAAATCAGGGGGACACAGCAGCTACAGGAGTATCAGACTAAGGCTGCTTTCACACGGTGCATTTTTTTGGTGCGTTTTTGACACGTTTTTCGGATGCATTTTATGTGCAGAAAGGCACAGCAATTAATGATGTATATTTCTGCACAAAAACCGCATCCAAAAATGCATCAAAAACGGAGCTGCGGGAGCTTTCACACAGCGCAGTTATGGTGCTTTCACACAGCGCAGTTTTGGTGCAGTTTTAACTGCGCTCTAATTAAATTGCCTTTATCACCAGCAGCTTCTTTCACTTATCTAAATTGTTTGGAAGGTGTTTCAAGTAAGTCATCAAAGACTGTGTGTGACGTCTTGTGGATACAAACGCTGATTGATCACTCACTTTCCAAACAGTTTAGACAACTAAAAGAAGCTGCTGGGAGTAAAGGCAGTTTAATTAGAGCGAAGTTAAAACTGCACCAAAACTGCGCTGTGTGAAAAACAGAGTTAGGCTGCTTTCCACACAGTGCATTTTTGGTGCGTTTTTCAATGCGTTTTTTGTGCAGGAAGGCACAGTAATTAATGCTGTACGTTGCTGCACAAAAATCGCGGTAAAATCGCAACAAAAATCGTGATTTTTGCCTTTTTTTTGTACAGCAATGTACAGCATTAATTACTGTGCCCTCCTGCACAAAAAAATGCACCAAAAATGCACTGTGTGAAAGCAGCCAAAAGCAGGGAACGTGGAACAGCTACAGGTGTATTTCGATTACAATAGACTCCAATAGACAATGTAATCGCAGATCATAGCTGTATCTTCATGAAGCTGCAGTGTAAAGCAGAGGGGACATGGTGGCGGCAGCTCCAGGTCTATTCAGACTAAAGCAGACTGCAATAGACAATGTGATCACTGATCACCAGAAAGCAGAGCTGCAGTGTAAAGCAGGGACGTGGCAGCTACAGGTGTATATCAGATTACAGCAGACTCCAATAGACAATATCAGATCATAGCTGTGTCCTCACGAAGCTGCAGTGTAAAGCAGAGGGGACATGGTGGCGGCAGCCTCTGAAATCCGACATCTGTCTCCACCGTTGGTAGTTTGGGTAGGGTTCGGCTGCCACCCCTGACGCCGCAGCCCGGCCCCCCCCCCCCCCCCCCCCTTACAATCTGTTTGATGTGCGCTGCGGGGAGAGGGAGGAATTGGTAATCGACATTTGTGGATTTAGGCTCCGGGTTTCCCCCCGATTTATTTGTTTGAAACAGGAAAGTGAGAGATCAATTTTTAGAGTTTCCCCCGGGATTTATTTAGGTTTGAGTCATTTATCCTCCGAGGGGAAGGCAGCAAATTCCCGGGTTTCATTTGAATAGTTTTAAAATTATTAAAAAATATTTTCATTTGAATAAATTTTTAAAAGTTAAATTGTCAGGCGAGAGTTTTTTTCCCCCCCCTCTGTGGAGGGAAGGGGGGATCGTCTCCCCGGCCGCCACCTCCGCCCGTCGTGGCCCCCCTCGGGGGCCCCGGAAATTGAGTAAGGGGGCCCTTATCCTTTTTTATTTGTCGTTTTTTGTAAGTTTTTCAAGTGTTTTCGCACTTTCTGCAAGATTTAATTTAAACATATAAAGGATAGGGGCCCAGATGTACATGGATATAGGGGCCTATATGTAAATCGCTAAAGAGGCTCATACCATATGTAGATGGGGTAAAGGGGCCCTTTTGGGTTATTTTTATAGGGCCCCCAATTTAAAAGGTATAGGACCCCAAAAATTTTTCCATGGTTATAGGGCCCCAATATTTGGGTTTGGTAAAAGGGGGCCTTTATGTAGATAGGGTTGGGGCCCCCATATTTTAAATTGGATATAGATTTCCCATATGTAAAATGGGTTTATGGGGGCCCTTGGGTTTGAGGGCCCTTAAAGGGCCTTTTTTAAAGGATGGGTTTAGGGGGCCCTATGTATTTGGGGGATAGGGGCCCTTATGTCCATAAAATAAAAGGGGCCCATATTTTGATAGGTATAGCGGCCTTTTTAGGTGGGGGGTTTAAAAGGGGCCTATATGTAGATAGGTATAGGGGCCCATATGTACATGGATAGAGGATCTCATATGTACAAGGATATAGGGTCCCATATGTCCATGGATCTAGGGGTGCCATATGTAGATCGACATGGGCCTACATGTACATATAAAGGCCCATATGTAGATATATACAGAAAAACAATGTTTGTTCTGCACATCCAAAAAGTTTTTTTTTTAAAGAAATGAGAATGGGGCCCGTGCTGGGGCAGAAAAAACAAACACAACCCAAAATACCCGGCTGCTCTCCCTAACATTTAAAAACAATAAAAGGGAAATTTAGGATTTTTTTGGAAAAAGCTTTTTCCCTACTTTGGGTTTGCAGGTTAAAATTTGGGAGGTTTTTAGTGCTTTTTTTTTGCCCAAAAATTTAAAAAAAGCCCAAACCTCCCCCGATGACAAGGCGACCCCCTTTTACAGGTGGGAACCTACGCTATATGTGACCTCTCTTGGTGCCTGTTCAGACCTTCACATTTCAGGGAGAGAAGATTCCAGCTACAAACTACTCTGCATTGATCCAAAAAACCCCTGCAGATGGGTGGATTGCAAAAGCTAATGTGGAGCCTCATTGCCCCTATCATTTGCCACATTGCCCCAAGCACTAGCCACAATGCTCCTGGTACTAGCCACACTTACCCAAGGTCTAGCCACACCGCCCCAAGTGCTAGCCACCTAGCCACTCTTCCCCTAGCGCCAGCCCCACTGCTGCTAGCGCTAACCACACTGCCCTCCTGCTAGCCACACTGCTCCTTGTGCTAGCCACACTACAAGGAGTGCTAGCCACACTGCTGCTAGCGCTGACCACACTGCCCTCCTGCTAGCCACACTACACGGAGTGCTAGCCACACTGCTGCTAACGCTAACCGCACTGCTGCTAGCGCTAACCACACTGCTCCTTGTGCTAGCCACACTACAAGGAGTGCTAGCCACAGTGCTCTGCTGCTAGCCACACTACCCCTAGTGCTAGCCACACTACAAGGAGTGCTAGCCACACTGCTGCTAACGCTAACCACACTGCCCTCCTGCTAGCCACACTGCTCCTTGTGCTAGCCACACTACAAGGAGTGCTAGCCACATTGCTGCTAGCGCTAACCACACTGCTCCTTGTGCTAGCCACACTACAAGGAATGCTAGCCACACTGCTGCTAGCGCTAACCACACTGCTCCTTGTGCTAGCCACACTACAAGGAGTGCTAGCCACACTGCTCTGCTGCTAGCCACACTGCTCCTTGTGCTAGCCACCTATCCATAGGAATGTTACCCCGAACACCAGCCACACTGCCCCTAGCACCAGCCACACTGCCCCTAGCACTAGCCCCAATGCCTGTCCTTGTGCTGCCATTCCCAGGAGGTCCGCCAGGGCGGCAGTGTGGTGTTCCTCCTCAGGAGGGCTGTGTACACATGTGAGGGGTGAGGTGCAGGTTCCTCTATGAATTGTACTGATGCCGTCGCCTCTGTGTATAATTGTATTGGGCTACAATTAGTAATAATGGCGTCTTTTGTCCCTGCAGCTCCTCCTGTCTCCATCGCTGTGATCGCTGCGGACACCCCGGCGCCATTCAGCCGCTACCAAGCGCAGAACTTCACTCTGGTGTGCATCGTGTGCGGAGGAAAGCCAGCTCCACAGGTGAGTGAGCTCTGCAGGTGGGCGGCTATGGGTGACGATGCTGTTGATGGATCTTCCATCATCAGCATCGGTAACTGGCTGAGATCAGGCACCAGCCACTAATGGGTGACAGCACCAGGAAAGATGGGAGAAGGTAACATTCGGGCCAAAGGATCAGATGTTCTGGATTACTGAAATCCTTGAAAGATCTGACGTATAAGAGAAGAGAACCAACTCTAACTGGTCCCAGTCTGTAGTGCAGGATAAGTGTCGGATTATCAGATGTTCCGTATTATCAGCCTCTGTAGAGGAAAGCGAAGAGCAGGAGGCTAGACACTCATCTGGGGGAGCAGAAACTGAAAGATCCAGCGATCCCCTGGATGAAAATCACCTTTTATTTCAACTGATTTAAAACCGACATCCATAGTTGCAGGATATAGCTGACGCGTTTCAAGCATAGGAGTTCTTAGTGATCAGACATTGGTCTGGGAGAGCAGAAACAGAAAAATCCAGCCATCCTCTGGATGAAAATCTCCTTTTATTTCAACTGACATCTATAATCGCGGGATACCCCTAACGCGTTTTGAGCGTATGAGTTCTTATTGATTAGTCATTAGTCTGGGAGAGCATAAACTGAAGACACAGCAATCCTCTGGATCAAAATCACCTTTTATTTCAAGTGATTTAAAACCGACATCCATAGTTGCAATATACGGCTGACGCGTTTCAAACATATGGGTTCTTAGTAATTAGACATTGGTCTGGGAGAGCATAAACTGAAAGATCCAGCAATCCTCTGGATGAAAATCACCTTTTATTTCAATTGATTTGAAACTGACATCCATTACTGCGGGATACCACTGACGCGTTTTGAGCATATGAGTTCTTATTGATGGATATTGGTCTGGGAGAGCAGAAACTGAAAGATCCAGCAATCCTCTGGCTGAAAATCACGTTTTATTTCAACTGAACTAAAACTGACATCCATTATCACAGGATACTGCTGACGCGTTTCCAACTTATGAGTTCTTAGTGATTAGATATTGGTCTGGGAAAGCAGAATCTGAAAGCTGCAGCAATCTTCTGGATGAAAATCACCTTTTATTCCACTGACCTCCATAATCGCAGGATACCGCTGACGCGTTTCGAGCATATGACTTCTTCGTCATGTGGCAATTGGCCTGCACTATCACCCCCCATCGTCCACAGCACTGCGGCGTTTGCTCGTCTCGAGGCGGTGGTCGGCAAGCCTGCTTGTCATGCGTGTGGCGGGCTCGGAGCCTGTCACCGGAGATTTCCGCGTCGGCGCCACGCTCGTTGTGATAAGTATTTCCACAAAGTCGACACTTTGAGATAAAACAAGAGCAGGAAGAAAAAACTGAGCAAACATCATTATGAGCCCTTGTTCTGCCTGCTCGACGCCTTTCACGCCGGTGACAATCGCCGCAGCAGCCGCCGCCTATTGACGGAATCGACCTTCTAAATTAATACATCTTAATGTGCTTTGTAGATTGGTCTCGAGCGCCGCCGCCGCCGCTTTCATCCGCGCCCCTTTCCAATCAAGGCATCTCTTGTTTTGTGCTGCTCTGCCTCTATCCTGCCTATTATTCATCCTCCGAATCGGAATGCATAATTTGGTCTCCTGCCCCCTCTGCGCCGCGCTCGTCGTGACGGAGGCAGAGCCATGTTCAAATGCTATTTAGAGAGCGAGTGAAAGCCACATTGAAGCCGCCTCTGACTCCTTTTTCACGTTAAGCGCTATTATCTGGCCGCCATTAAACCCTTCTCCCTCTCACCGGCGCCCGCTGTTAACGCGTTTCTATTAGCACCTTGAAAACACTCTTGGCAGAAAGCAGGAGGCGTCTCCACTGTTTAATTGACGGTTCTTTCGCTGCGGCTCCCGTTGCGCCGCACAGAAGGGGGTGATGGCGTCTCTATGCGCAGGAGGCTTTACGGCACAATGGACGCGAGTGGTTGGAGAGCGGATAGGTTTCCTTCGCCGTCCTCTTAATGAGCAGCTGATTACGGTCTGGGTTTAAGCCGCTTCTTTTATGCCTCGCCTACATTGGAGAGCAGAAACTGGAAGATCCAGCAACTCTCTGGAGGAAACTCAGCTTTTATTTCAACTGATTTAAAACTGACATTTATAATCGCAGGATGTTGCCGTCGCATTTCAAACGTTTGGGTTCTTAGTGATAGACATTGGTCTGGGAGAGCAGAAACTGAAAAATCCAGCAATCCTCTGGGTGAAATTTACAACTGATTTAAAACTGACATTTATAATCGCAGGATGTTGCCGACGCATTTCAAACGTTTGGGTTCTTAGTGATAGACATTGGTCTGGGAGAGCAGAAACTGAAAAATCCAGCAATCCTCTGGGTGAAATTTTCAACTGATTTAAAACTGACATCCAAAATCGCAGGATACAACTGACGCGTTTCGAGCGTATGAGTTCTTAGTCATGCATATTGGTCTGGGAGAGCTGAAACGGAAAGATCCAGCAGTCCTCTGGATGAAAATCAATTTTTATTCAAACTGATTTAAAACTGACATCCAAGATCGCAAGAGACAGCTGACGCGTTTCGAATGTATGGGTTCTTAGTCATGGACATTGGTGTAGGAAAACAGAAACAGAAAAATCCAGCAATCCTCTGGAGGAAAATCACCTTTTATTTCAACTGATTTAAAACTGACATCCATTATCGCAGGATACCGCTGACGCATTTCGAACGTATGAGTTCTTAGTGATAGACATTGGTTTGGGAAAACAGAAACAGAAAAATCCAGCAATCCTCTGGAGGAAAATCACCTTTTATTTCAACTGATTTAAAACTGACATTCATTATCACAGGATACAGCCGATGCATTTCGAACGTATGGGTTCTTAGTGATAGACATTGGTTTCGGAGAGCAGAAACAAAAAGACGAAGCAATCCTCTGGATGAAAATCACCTTTCATTTCAACTGATTTAAAACTGACATTTAAAATCGCATTATACTGCTGACGCGTTTCAGGTGTATGAGGTCTTAGTCATGGACATTGGTGTGGAAAAGCAGAAATGGAATGATCCAGCAATCCTCCGGATGAAAATCACCTTGTATTTCAACTGATTTAAAACTGACATCCATAATCGCAGGACACTGCTGACGCTTTTCAGACATATGGGTTCTTAGTCATAGACATTGGTCTGGGCGTTACCCGGTTTTCTGCTGAATTCGGGAGGACTATGTTGGACCTCGGGATGGATGGACCTGATCCCGGCCACACAGCACATTACAAAGCAGACGCCCTGAGAACGCCGCAAACAGTGCAAGATCTCCCCAGCGAAACCTTTGTATAAGGGAAGGTTCTTCTTCTAGACTTTGTTTTCGGCAGGATCTTTGCTTGGTGTCAGTGAATGGAGAGGCTTCCCCATCTGAGGCTACAATGTATCCAGTCTACCCTATCCCAAGCAGCATGGAACCAAGACTGATACATTGTAGCAAACTATTAGAACGGTCTATGGGCGGCTCCAGCATTGCCTCCATTTTCCTGTCCCCAGTTTTCAGTGACCTTCCACAGCAATGTCTATGGGCGGCTCCAGAGTTGCCTCCATCATCCTGTCCCAGTTGTCAGTGACCGTCCACAGCAATGTCTATGGGTGGCTCCAGTTCTGTCTCCATCATCCTGTTCCCAGTTGTCTGTTACCATCCACAGCAATGTCTATGGGCGGCTCCAGTGTTGCCTCCTTCATCCTGTTCCCAGTTGTCAGTGACCATCCACAGCAATGTCTATGGGCGGCTCCAGCATTGCCTCCATCATCCTGTCCCCAGTTGTCAGTGACCATCCACAGCAATGTCTATGGGCGGCTCCAGCCTTGCCTCCATCATCCTGTCCCAGTTGTCAGTGACCGTCCTCAGCAATGTCTATGGGTGGCTCCAGTTCTGTCTCCATCATCCTGTTCCCAGTTGTCTGTTACCATCCACAGTAATGTCTATGGGCGGCTCCAGTGTTGCCTCCATCATCCTGTCCCCAGTTGTCAGTGACCGTCCACAGCAATGTCTATGGGCGGCTCCAGCATTGCCTCCATCATCCTGTCCCCAGTTGTCAGTGACTGTCCACAGTAATGTCTATGGGCGGCTCCAGTGTTGCCTCCTTCTTCCTGTTCCCAGTTGTCAGTGACCGTCCTCAGCACTGTCTATGGGCGGCTCCAGCGTTGCCTCCATCATTCTGTCCCTAGTTGTCAGTGACCATCCACAGCAATGTCTATGGATGGCTCCAGTTCTGCCTCCATCATCCTGTCCACAGCAATGTCTATGGGTGACTCCAGCTTTGCCTCCATCATCCTGTCCCAGTTGTCAGTGTCCATCCACAGCAATGTCTATGAGCGGCTCCAGTGTTGCCTCCATCATCCTATCTCCAGTTGTCAGTGACATCCACAGCAGTGACTATAGGCGGCTCCAGTTCTGTCTCCATCATCCTGTCCCAGTTGTCAGTGTCCATCCACAGCAATGTCTATAGGCGGCTCCAGCATTGCCTCCATCATCCTGTCCCCAGTTGTCAGTGACCGTCCACAGCAATGTCTATGGGCGGCTCCAGCGTTGCCTCCATCATCCTGTCCCCAGGTGTCAGTGACCGTCCACAGCAATGTCTATGGGCGGCTCCAGCATTGCCTCCATCATCCTGTCCCCAGTTGTCAGTGACTGTCCTCAGCAATGTCTATGGGTGGCTCCAGCGTTGCCTCCATTGTCCTGTCCCCAGTTGTCAGTGACGCTCCACAGCAATGTCTATGGGCGGCTCCAGCTGTGCCTCCATCATCCTGTCCACAGCAATGTCTATGAGTGGCTCCAGCGTTGCCTCCATCGTCCTGTCCCCAGTTGTCAGTGACCGTCCACAGCAATGTCTATGGGTGGCTCCAGTGTTGCCTCCTTCATCCTGTCCCCAGTTGTCAATGACCGTACACAGCAATGTCTATGGGCGGCTCCAGCGTTGCCTCCATCATCCTGTCCACAACAATGTCTATGGGTGGCTCCAGCGTTGCCTCCATTGTCCTGTCCCCAGTTGTCAGTGACTGTCCACAGCAATGTCTATGGGCAGCACCAGCGTTGCCTCCATCATCCTGTCCTGTCCAGCAGATGACAGGCGTGTGGTTTCTGTCGTATGTAGGGGGCGGGGGCGGTAAATCACGTACATATGAGGCCTTATTAACACTCATCCGCTAATCCTATAATCCCGGGTTTGAATTCGGGGAAAATCAATGTTCAGACATTAAAGGTTTCAATTGGCAAAAAGCAGAGACTTGTTCTGGGAATAGGGAGCGAGCGTCGACCTCCGACGAGATCTGAGCATTGAGAATTAATTAGACTTCGTCGGCAGCTGTCGGGGTGAAGGTTCAGAGGAAGCTGATTAATTCTGGAGCCGCTGATCAGGAGGGTCAATCATGGCCGCTTTGTTCTTCCAATCCCTCCATCATCTTCATTCAGCTGCGCCGGAAACGACTTTGTGTTGCGCAGGAACCTGCAGCTGCGCCGGTGATACCGCGGTTACCTGCTCGGGGCACAGTTCAGTGGCGGAGCCGCGCTCGGGGGTAAATGGAGGGTGCACTGATTCTATTACAAGTCATGCAGCAGAGAGTCTCCGAAGCCGATGCCAGGACGAGCTCTTGGCCGAGTCTCCTAGAGTCCTGGCTGCGGAGATGATGTGATGTCACTTGTTCAATTTATCTGCAAATTGAAAGAATGTGAGGACTTTGCATCATCGCTCCAGTCATCTCTGATCAGGACAAGCAGGTGATGGGTGCAGCGCTCACTGAGGCCCATGAAACCGGGGGATGGGGGCGCGCTCACTGACCCAGAGACAGAGCCAGGGGGGGAGCCTCACTGGGCCCATGCGCGAGCCAGGTTTTCAGCACTCCGAGACCAGGGAAAAAGGCCATGGGTCAGCATCACTGAGACCTAAAGAGAGGCCCATGGGGGCAGCCTCACTGAAGCCTAAAGGAAGGGGCCAGGTCAACGCTCACGAGGCCCCCTAACCGGGCCCCATGGGGGCACACTCACTGAGACTAAGATAGAGGGCCCATGGGGGGAGCGCTCACGGACCTAAATGAGAGGGGCCCATGGGCAAGCGCTCACTGAACCCGGACGAAGGCCATGGGTCAACGCCACTGAACCATGGATGAGACCCATGGTGCAGCACCATGAGAGCCCTAGACGAGAGCCAATGGGTGCACCTCACTGAAAGGGCCCGGAGAAAAGGCCGATGGGGGGCAAGCTCATAAGGCCATGGAAAGAGAGCCATGGGGGCAACCTCACTGAGAGCCATAGAAAGGCGAGGGTCAGCCTCACTTGACCTGGAAGACCCATGGTCACCTACGAGACCTAAGATAGAGGCCGTGGGGGGCAACCCCACTGAGGCCATGAGACGAAAGGGGCCCAGGGGGCAGCGCCCCAGAGCCATAATACGAAGGCCTGGTGCACGCTCCTGGGGGGCCATAAATTTAAGGCCAAGGGGGGGCAGCGCCATGAACCAAAAAATAGAGGCCATGGGGTTCAGCGCTCACTGGGCCCATGAGCCACCGAGGTGCAGCGCTCACTGAACCCCTGAGACGAGAGGGGCCGATGGGTGGGAGCGACATAAACCATAAACAGAGGGCCGATGGGGGCCGATCACTAGACCATAATAGAGGGGCCCCTTGGGGGCACACTACTGAGCCATAAGACCGAGGCCGATGGGGCACGCCATGAGACCCATAAGCCAGGCCGATGGGTGCACGCTCATGAGAGCCATAAAAAAGGAAGGCCGAGGGGGCGCGATCACTGAGAGCCATAAGACGAAGGGGAATGGTGCAGCGATCACTGAACCCCTGAGACGGAGGGCCCTGGGTCAGCGCTCCCTAACCATGAGGGCGAAGGGCCCATTGGTGCAGCACTCCGAGAGCCATGAGAGAAGGCCCATGGGGGGAGCGATCACTGAGAGCCATAAGATGAAGGCCGATGGGGGCAGCCTCACTGAGAGCCATGGAACAGACCATGGGTGCGGCCTCCTGAACCCATGAACGGAGGCCCTTTTTGCAATATGAGAGCCATAAGAGAGAGGCGAGGGTTCAGCCCACTAAGCCATAAGACGGGAGCCGATGGGGGCAGCGATCACTTTAAAAGCCCTAAATGAAGGCCATGGGGGCATACTCCTGAGGGGCCATAAATGAGAGGCCGATGGGTGCAGCCTCACTGAGCCATGGGGCAAGTGGACATGGGGGAGCCTCATGAACCCATAGACGAGAGGCCTTTGGGTAGCACTCACTGAGGCCTGAACGAAGGCCATGGGGGCAGCACCACTGAGACCATAGACGAAGGGGCCGATGGGTCAGCGCCACCGGGGCCCAAAATGGAAAGGGCCCTGGGTGACGCCACTGAAGCCATAAATGAGAGGCCCATGGGTCACGCTCACTGAGAGCCAAAGATGAGAGGCCCAGGGTGCAGCGCCACTGAACCCTGAGACGAGAGGCCCATGGGTGCGCGATACAGAGGCCATAAGATAAGGGCCCCTTGGGTGCGCGCCACGAACCCAAGAACGAGAGGCCAGGGTGCAGCGATCATGAAGCCATAAGATGGAGGGGCCAATGGGGTGCCGCCACTGAAAAGTAAAAAGAGAGGCCAGTGCAGTGCTCCTGAGAGCCATAATACAGAGGCCGATGGTGCACCTCACTGAACCTAAATGAAGGCCTGGGTGCATACTCCTGAGAGCCAAAACAGAGGCCCTGGGTTTCGCACTCACTGAGACCCCCAATACAAGCCGTGGGTGCAGCACTCACTGGAAAACCATAAGAGAGGGGCCCATGGGGGCACGCTCATGGAAAGTCATGAACGAAGGGCCCCTTGGGTCAGCGCCACTGAGAGCCATAAACGAGAGGCCGGTGGGTGCCGATCACTGGGAGAGTCAAAACGAACCCCTGGGGGCAGCGATCACGAGAGCCATAAGGAGAGGCCCTGGGTACACGCCACTGAAGCCCTAAAAATGGAGGGCCCATGGGGTTGACACTCACGAAGCTATGAACAGAGGGCCCATGGGGGCAAGCCACGGAGACCATAAGACGGAGGCATGGGCCGGGGTCATGAGACCATAAGATGGAAAGGCCCATGGGTGCGCACTCCTGAGAGCTTTTAACGAAGGCCGATGGGGGCCGGGTCACTGGCCATAAGACGGAGGCGATGGGTCAGCGCTCATGAAGCCCTAAGATGAAGGCCATGGGGCACGCTCACTGAGACCCTAAGATGAGAGGGGCCAGGGTTTCAGCACTCACTGAGGCTATAACAGAGGCCCATGGGTCAGCGATCACTGGAGCATAAACGAGAGGCCCATGGGGGCAGCCTCACTGAGGCCCATAACCGAGGCCGTGGGTGCGATCACGAATCATAAGACAGAGGCCGATGGGTGCAGGGTCCCCACGAGACCATGAGACAGGGCCGATGGTGAGCTCTCACGAGAGCCAAAAGGAGAGGCCAGGGGGGCAGCGCTCACTGAAGCCAAATAGAAGGCCGATGGGTGCACGCTCACGAACTAGAGACAGGCCGATGGGGGGCACACTCACTGAAGCCCTAACAAGGCCGATGGTTTTAGCACCACTGGAGCCATGAGACGAGAGGCCCAGGGGGCGCGCTCACCGAAGCCATAAGTGAAGGCCGATGGGGGAGCGCTCACTGAGAGCCAAAAATAAGGCCGATTGAGCGCTACTGAGGCCAAAAAAAGGCCAATGGGGCAAGCGCTCAGAACCCATGAGACAGGGCCGAGGGGGCAGCGATCACTGAAGCCTAAATAGAGGCCGAGGGGGCAGCCTCACTGAGACCTATAAAAGAGGCCGAGGGTCACGATCACTGAGACATAAAATGGGGGGCCCAAAGGGTGCGCCTCACTGAGAGCCAAAAATGAGAGGCCGATTGGGGCAGGCTCACTGAGAGCCATAAACGAGAGGGCCCATGGTGCACCCCACTGGAGCCATAAGTAGACCGAGGTGCAGTACTCACTGGGCCATAAGACGACCGATGGGGCACCTCACTGAGAGCCAAATACAGAGGCCGTGGGTGCAGCACTCATGAAGCCATAAGAGAAGGGCCCTGGGTGCAGCGCTCACTGAGGTCTGGAAAGAAAGGCCGATGGGTGCAGCCTCACTAGAGCCATAAGACAGAGGGGCCCATGGGTGCAGCGTCACTGAAGTCATAAACAGAGGCCGTGGTGCAGCGTCATGAGAGCCATAAGGGGAGGCCGATGGGTTTTAAAACCCACTGACCATAAGAGGAGCCCATGGGTGCGCACTCAAGAGAGCATGAAAAAAGGCCAGTTGGGCAGCGCCCTGAAGCCATAAGACGAGATCGATGGGTGCAGCCTCACAGACCTAAGAGAGGCGATGGTGCAGCAATCACTAGGCTAAGACAGAGGCCGATGGGTCAGCGATCACTGAGAGCCATAAGACGAGAGGTCTGGGGGCAGCGTCCCCTAGAGCCCTAATTTTTAGAGGCCGAGGGTGAGCGCTCACTGGAGGCCCCTAAGAATGAGAGGGCCGAGGGGGGGGAGCAACCCCTGAACATGAAACAGAGGCCCCATGGGGGCAGCATCACTGAGAGCCCTAAACGGAGGGGCCCATGGGGGGCAGCGCTCACTAGGCCCCGAGACCGAGGGGCCATGGTGCAGCGTTTATAAGTCAAAAACAGAGGCCAAGGTGCAGCGCTCACTGAACATGAGACAAGCCCATGGGGGAGCCCCACTGAAGCCATAATACGAGAGCCATGGGTGCCCCCGCTCACGGGGAGCTATGAGACAAAGGGCCCATGGTCACTCACTGAGAGCCATAAAAACGGGGGGCCATTTGCAGCGCTCACTGAGAAGAGACGAGGGCCGTGGGGGCAGGATCATAGAGCCATAAGACGAGGGTCGATGGGTGCAGCGTTACTGGAGCCTAAGATTTAGGGCCGAGGGTGCAGCACTCCCTTTAAGGGTATAACAGAGGCCGAGGGGGGCCATCACTGAGAGCCATAAATACGAGAGCCGATGGGTGCACGCTCACTGAGGCCCATGAACGAAGGCCCTGGGTGCAGCACTCCTGAAGCCAGAACGAGAGGCGATGGGGGCAGCGATCACTGAGGCCAAAAGAGAGGGCCGATTTGGGGCAGGGGACACGAAGTCATAAGACAGAGGCCGATGGGTGCAGCGATCACTGAGAGTCATAAGACGGGAAGGGCCCAGGGGCAGCGCTCACTGAGAGCATGAGCGAACCATGGTGCACTCTCAGAAGCCATAATACGAGAGGCCGATGGGTGCAGCCTCCGAAGCCATAAAACAAAAGGCCGATGGGGGCGGCCACTGAAGCCATGAGACGAAGGGGCCCAGGTCAGCACTACTGAGACCAGAGCAAGGGCCCATGGGTCAGCACCATGAGACCTAAACGAAGGCCGATGGGGGCAGCGCTCACTGAGAGCCATAGACGAAGGGGGATGGGGGCAGCGCTCCGAGGCCATAAAGAGAGGGCCCATGGGTGCAGCGCTCACTGAAGCCCTAAAGGGGAAAGGCCGATTGGGGGAGCGATCACTGAAGCCATGAGACGAAGGTCGATGGTCACGCCAAGAGAGCCATAAAAGAGGCCCATGGGGGGCAGCGCTCCTGAGAGCATAACAGAGTTTGATGGGTGCAGGCTCCTGGACCAAAGATAGGGCCGATGGGTGCACCTCAGAGAGCCATAAAGAAGGCCTGGGGGCAGCGATCACTGAAAGCCCTAAAAGGAAAGGCCAGGGGGAGGCTCACTGAGAGCCATAAAAACAGAGGCCCATGGGGGCAGCACTCATGAACCATAAGTGAGAGGCCGATGGGTGCAGCATCACTGAGGGGCCATGGACAGAGGTCGTGGGGGCACGCTCACTGGGAACCATAAGATGAGAGGCCGATGGTGACGCTCATGGGCCCATGAACAGAGGCGAGGTGAGCGCTCACTGAGAGCCATGAAACGAAGGCCGATGGGTACAGCGCTCAGAGAGCCCAAAAGACGAAGTCGATGGGGCACGCTCACTAGAGCCATAAGATGAGAGGCCGATGGGGGCAGCCTCACTGAGGCCCCTAACGGAGGCCATGGGGGCAGCCTCACTGGGGAGCCTAGGCAAGTGGACATGGGTGCGCCTCCGAGGGCCCTTGACCAAGTGATGGGCTTTTTGGGGGTTTTTGCTGGGGCTGGGGAATTTTATTGGGTTTCCCGACCCCCCCCCATGGAAGGGCTCTTTGCAGGACAAACCCCCCCCTCACAAAAATGGGCAAGATTTGGGGCCCCTCTGCCCACCACACCCCTATAAAGTCTCTAGCTTTAGGGGAATGAAGTTTTGCAGTTTTCCACTGCTTGTGTTTTAGGGAATTTCGCATTTTTTATCCAGAGACTGAAATACTTAAGACCCCAAACTTCTCCACGGAGTTCCTTACAGATGTCAGCCCAGTAGTGAGGCCTTCCTGCTCCTTTCGTTCCGGGGCGGGCGCCCTTTATCCTTCCCCCTTAGATCTCGGCTCCAGACCGCTTATTTTCTGAGTCAGAAATCCCCCCCCTTTATTAGGGTTTTAACTTTTGCTCCGTTGCTCCCCGTGCTTTACACTGCAGCTCTGCTTCTTCACATATGGAATCCAGTGCGGATGAAATGATTACATTACAGCAAGGAGAGAAGTTTATAAGCTGCAAGTAACTGCACAGAAAACGCTTAATCAGGGAAATGCCAAGGGTGGGGCTGAAATAAAGGGAGAGCCCGGGGTCTGCTTGGGTTCCTGGGTCTTTTTGATTGGTGCTGCCCTATGAATGTTTTACCTCCGTTGAGGCCACGCACAGAGGAACAGTTTTTTTTGTGGGCCATCCCCTTTATGAAAATGCGCGGCCCTTTATCCCCTCTGTTTCAATTCCCCGGGGGAGGGTAAACATCTCTGTAAGGAGACCCCCAAACATGGACCGCGGCTTCTGCCCGGAAAAGCCCCGGGGGTAAATTTCCAAAAGAAAATTGTTTTAGCAAACCCCCGGCGGCCACAATCAGTCGTCAAGGGGCAACCGACCAATTTTTTCCTTTAACCGAAAACAATGGGGCCCGGGCACGCCAAACCCCTCCACCCCAAGGGGAAAATTTTTGGGGGACTTCACTGTCCCGCCCCGATTTTTTCACCCCATCCTCAGCGGGGTTCTGTTCACCCTGAAGCCTCAGGGGACTCCCCTTTTTTCAAATGAAGGGCCCCCGGGAAGGGCACGTCCCCCTGGGTTCCCCCCTAAGCCCCGGTCACATCCTCGGGTTTACCCTGAAGGCCCTCCGGGGCACGAGTCTGTTCAAACCTTAAAACCTTGGGGGCCTTTCTCTTTCACACCCGAAGAGTTTAGGGGCACGAGCTGGGTTCCCTCCCGGGAAACCTCCCGGATCAAATCCTTTTACACCTAAGCCCGGGGTCACGTTTCTTGTTCACACCTGAAGCGTCAAAGGGGCAACCCAGTTTTGTTAATCCTGAAGGGCCCCTTGGGGGTCACGTCCTCTGTTCACACCTGAACTTCCGGGGTTTTCCTCTGTTAAAACCTAACCTCGGGGGGTGGGGCCAAAAAAAACCCCCCCTCCTCCTGTTCACACCCTTTCCTCCGGGGCATGTACCCTGTTCACTTAGCCTCTGGGGTTTCGTCCCCTTTTTTTCACCACCCAAAACCTCGGGGGCCCCTTTCCCCTTTTTCCAAAACTGAACCCCGGGCCTTTCCCCCTGTTCACACCGAAGCCCCCCTCACTCCTCTTTTCACACCTAACCTCGGGCCCCATCCTCTGTTCCCCCTAAAGCCCCCGGGCACTCCCTGTTCACCCCCTGCTGCCTCCGGGGCAATCCTCCCGTTCAAACCCCTAAGCCCAACCTCTGGCCCCCTGTTCACACCTCAAAAATCCGGGGTTAAATTCTTTTTTTACAATGAAACCCCCTGGGGCACGGGTCCCGCCACACCTGAAACCCCCGGGCACGGGCTCTGTTTCGCCTAAGGTTCCCGGTCACCCTTCTTTTACACCCCCCCAAAAAACCCTCGAGGGTCCGGGGGCCTTTTTTTTCACCGCTGAACCTCGGGGGCCGTCCTCTTTTCACACCTTTAACCCCGCCCTTTGGGGCACCTCCCCTTTTTTCCCCACCCGGGAAACCTCCGGGGAAAGGTCCCGTTCATCCCCCGAGCCCTTTCCCCGGTTTTTCCACTTTTTACACCCGAAACCTCTGGGGACGAGTCCCTCGCACCTGAAGCTTTGGGGTCACATCCCCCCTTTTCCCCCCCCCTAAGCCTTTTGGGCCCTCTCTGTTCACACCTTAAGTTCAGGTAAAGGTCCCCTGTTCACACCCGAAGGGTTGGGGGCTTTTCCGCTGTTTTACACCTGAAACCCCCTGGGTCACGTTTCCCTTTTTCCCACCCGAAGCCTGGGTCCAAAGACCCCTGTTCACACCTGAAGCCTCGGGGTTTTTTCCCCTGTTAAAAACCTGAAGCCTTTGGGGGCACATCCCTGTTCACACCTGAAGCCTCCGGGTCACGTCCTCTGTTCACACCTGAAGCCTCGGGGTCACGTCCTCTGTTCACACCTGAAGCCTCCGGGTCACGTCCTCTGTTCACACCCGGGGCCTCGGGGGGCCCCTCCCCTTTTTTCCCCAAAACCTTTAACCCCCGGTACGCCTTGGTTTACACCTGAATCCTTCCCGGGGCACTGCCCCTGTTCGCACCTGAAGCTTTAGTCTTTGGGATCCCGGTTTTCTTTGAAGCCTCGGGGTCAATTTCCCCTTTTCACCGTGGGAAACCCCGGGGACACGTCCTCTTTTCACCAAACCCGAACCCTGGGTTCCAAATCCCTGTTTTACAAAAAGAAGCCTGGGGCACGGTTTTTGTTCATTCCCCGAAGGCCCCCCTCCGTCCAAAGGGTTTTCAAATGAAACCCCTGGGGCACAGCCCCTGCTCGCCCTGAAGCTTGGGTTTACTTTCCTTTTGTTCCCACCTAAGCCCCTCGTCCCAAACCTTGTTCACACCCGAAAGCCCTTTAGGGAAAGGGCCTGTTTTACCCCCTGAAGCCATGGGGGTTTAGTCCCCTTTTTTCACACCTGAAGCCTTGGGGCCCTCCTCCTGTTTCACAAAAAGAAGCCTCTGGGTCACGAGCTCTGTTCACACCTGAATCCTCCGGGTCACGTGCTCTGTTCGCACCTGAAGCTTCAGGTCACGGTTTTTCTGTTTCACTGAAAACCCGGGGGGACGTCCTTTTTCACCGTAAGCCTTTGGGGGGAAACTCCCCCTTTTCAAAACCTGGTCTGGGTCACCCCTCTGTTACAACCCGAAGCCCCCGGTCACGAAAACCCTGTTCATCCCTGAAAGCCTCCCCTTCACGGGCCCCCCGGGTTTTAAAACCCAAGCCTTGGGGCACGGCTCTGCTCGCAACCCGAAGTTTGGGGCACATTTCCCCCGTTCACACCCAAACCTCCGGTTTCCTCCTTTCTGTTCACACCTGAAGCTTCAGGTCACGGTCTCTGTTCACACTGAAGGCCCCCTGGGGGCCCTGTCCCCCCTTTTCACCTGAAGCCTTGGGTTCCCTCCCTTTCACACCGAATTCCGGGGGGCCCACCTCTGGTTAAAAACCCTGAAGCCTCCGGGTCACGAAACCCCGTTTCCCCACCGAAGCCTCGGGGTTACTCCCCCGTTTTATACCCCCTTTTCCTCCCCGGGAACTCCCTGTTTCCCCAAACCCAAGCCCCTGGGGCCCCTCCTCTGTTCACACCGAAGCCCCAGGGGCAAAGTCCCCTATTCCCCACCTAAACTTTTCCCCCTCACGTTCCCCCCTTTAAAACTGAACCTCGGGGGGCCGCCTCCTCTTTTACACCCGAAACCTCCGGGGCACGCCCTTTCCCCCCACCGAAGCCCCCCGGGGCAACCCGTTCAAACCTAAAGCCTCAGGGGAAAGTCCTCGTTTTTTAAAAAACCCGCTGCCCCCCGGGGCACAAACCTCCCGTTTACCCCCTAAGCCTCCCGGTCTTTGGCCTTTTGGGCCCCACCTGAAAAACCCCCGGGGGCATTCTTCTGTTTACCCTAACCTTTTTGGGGGCCCAGCCCCTGGCCACCGAAGCCTGGGTTCCACCCTGTTTGCCCCCTGAAACTTCAGGGCCGGTTTTTGTTTTACACCCAAGCCTCGGGGGCACGTCCTTTTTTTCACCCCTTAAACCCCCCGGGGACACCTTTCCCTTTTTCACACCTATCCCTTTTGGGTTTAGACCCTTTCACCCCCTGAACCCCCGGGGTTTACAGCTTGTTTTATCCCCCGAAAACTCCCCGGTTTAGTCCACTTTTACACCTAACCTCGGGTCACGGGTCCTTTCTCCACCTGAAGCTCCGGGTCACCCTCCCCCTGTTCCACCTGAAACTTAAAATTCCCCCGGGCCCTGTTCACACCTAAAAATTAAAGGCCGGGCTCCGGTTTTCCCCAACCTTGGGTAAGGGCCCCCCGGGTTTACACTGAAGGGCCCCTGGGTCACGTTTCCCCTTTTTAAAACCCGAACCCCGGGGCACACCTCTGGCCCCTTAAACCTCGGGGTTTTGTCCTTTCCCCTTCTTACCTTTTAAGGGGGCCCCTTTTTCCCCCCATTGTTCCCCCCTGAAGTTGGGGCCCCCCCTCCTTGGGTTCCCCCACCTGAAGCCCCAGGGCACGTCCCCCTATTTAAAACCTGAACTTCCGGGGCACTCCTCCCCGTTCCCACCTGAACCTCCCGGGCGCCCCCCTCCCCCCCAAAACCAAAATACCACCCCCCCAACCCTCCCCCCCCCCCCCCCCCCCACCCCTTTTCACCCACCCGAAATCTCCGGGTTTACCTGCCCTGTTCCCCTGAAGCTTAAAGGGCACGGTAACTGGTTTTTTTCGGCCTCGGGGCACGTTTTCTTTTCACCCTTTAACCTCGGGGGACAAGTCCCTTTTTTTCACCTGAAGCCTCTGGGGCACTCCCTTTTCACACCCCGAAACCTCCGGGTCCGAGCTCTGTTCTTTCCCGGAAAACCCCCCCGCGGGCACCCTCCAATGTTTTACACCCCGAAAACCATCCGGTTTACACCTGCTTTCCCCCTGGAAACTTGGGTCACATCCTGTTCACACCTTAAGCCTCTCGGGCCATCTCGTTCACCCTGAAGTTCAGGGCACGGGTCTTGTTCAACCTGGGAAACCCCGGGGGCCCTGTCCTCTGTTTCAAAACCCGAAAAACCCTGGGGAACGTCCTCGGTTTTACACCTGAAGTCTCGGGGTTTCCCCCCTTCCTTTTTCCACCTGAACCTGGGCCCCGAAATCTGTTCACACCGAAACCCCGGGGTTAATCCTCTTTCTACCTAAGCCTCCCTCACATCCTCTGTTCCACCGAAACCCCTGGGGCACTCCCCCCTGTTCCACCCCGAAGCCCCAGGGTTTAAAGCCTCTTTTCAACCCCCTGAAGCTTCCGGGTTTAAATTTTCGTTTCACACCCAAGCCCCGGGTCCGGGCCTCTTTAAAAACCTTTAAAACCCCCCCCGGGCACGACCTGTTCACAAAATGAATTCCGGGGCAAAGTCTCTTTTCGCACCCCCGAACTTGGGGCCCAAAACCCCTGTTCCCACCTGAACCTCCTTTCCAACCTCCTGTTTCACAAAATTAAACTTTTAGGGCCCCCCGGGCCCCCTGTTACACCTGAAGCCCCCTTTGGGGGCTTTTCCCCTGTTTACCCCTGGGAACCTCTGGGACGTCCTTTTGTTCAACCCGAATCCGGGGGCACTCCCCTTTTTCACAACCTTTAAAGCCTCCGGGTCACGACCTCTGTTCACATCTGAAAACCTCCGATCACGTCCCCCTTTCACATTGAGCCTCGGGGTTTTTCCTCCCTTTCTTTCCCGAAGCCCGGGGTCACATCCTCTGTTCACACCTGAAGCCTGGGGTTTACTCCTCTTTTAACCCCCCCGAACCCCGTTTTGTCCTCCCTTTTACACCTAAAGCCCCCCCGGGGCATTCCCCTGTTCAAAATCTAAGCCTCTGGGGTTCCGTCCCAAATCCCCGTTCACACCCAAATCCCCCGGGGCTCCCGGCCTCTGTTTTAAAACCTAAAACCCCCCGGGGGCACGACCTCCCCCTTTACACCCGAAGGGCCCCCGGGGCATTTAAATCTGTTCACACCTAAACCTTTGGGGTCCCCGTCCTCTTCCCCTTTTCCAAATTTTCCTCCGGGTCCGGGGCTCTGTTCCACCTAACCTCCTTCATTCCCCCCTGTTCACCCTGAAGCCTCGGGGTTGTCCCCCTTTCACCCTAACCTCCGGGGCCCCACCTCTGTTTACACTCATCCGGGGTCACCTTTCCCCCGGTTTACACCGGGAACCTCTGGGTCCCCGGGCCCGTTTACACCTGACCCCCCCCGGGGGCCAGCCCCGGCGCACTGAAGTTTCCCGGGCCCCTGTATCTGTTTACAACCCGAAGCCCCCCCCTTCCGGGGGCACGTCCCTTTTTTTCACAACCCGAAGCCTCTGGGTCACGTCCTCTGTTCACACCTGAAGCCTCCGGGTCACGAGCTCTGTTCATCGCGAAAACCTCCGGCCAATCCTCTGTTTAAATAAGTCTCTGGGGCACTAGTTCGGGTTTACAAAGAACCCCCGGGGCCCGACCCTGTTCACACCTGAAGCCTCCGGGGTCCAAAGTCCTCGTTTCAAAACCTGAATCCCTTGGGGGGACATTTCTTCCCCCCCCCGTTCCCCCCCCCACCCTTTAAACCTTGGGGGCCCCATTCTCTGTTCCACCCCCGAAGCCTCCCGGGGCACCCTCCTTGTTCACACCCTGAAGCCCCGGGTTCCCCGACTCCCGTTCACACAAAAGCCTTTCCCGGGGCACGAGCCCCTTTTTATCCTTGGGAACCTCTGCCGGGCACGTCCCCTGTTTTACAAACCTTTAAGCCTTTTGGGGCACGAGCTCTGTTTTACACCCTAAAAATCCGGGGTTTACTCCCCATTTAACCCCCCCCCGAACCCCCGGGTCACCGTCCTCTTTTTCACACCTGGAAAAATCCCGGGGCAAGGGCCTCTGTTCACCCTGAACCTCTGGGGCACGAGCTCTTTTTATCCCCTGAAACCTGCGGTCATGTCCTCCCGTTCACACCTGAACCCCGGGAAACACATTTCCCTTTCCCCAAACCCCGAAGGCCCCGGGGCACCCTCTGTTTAAAACCTAAACCCAGGGCACCTCCCCCTTTTTCACACCCCGGAAACCTTTCCCCGGGGCACGTCCCCCCTGTTCCAACCCGTGCCTTTGGGGCACATCCTCTTTTTTACACCTAACCCCCAGGTTAAAGACCTCTGTTCAAAACCCCAACCTCCGGAGCCCCCTTTCCTCTTTTACCCCCTGAACCTCTGGTCCGAGCCTTTCACACCTGAAGACTCCGGGGGCAAAGGCCCCCGTTCCCCCACCTGAAGCTTAAGGTTTACGGGATTGGTTACACCTGGGCCCCGGGGGACGTCCCCCCTTTTCCACCCGAACCTTTGGGGCACTTTCCCCTTTTACAACCCAAGCCTCCGGGGCAAAGCTCTGTTCATCCTGCAGCCTCCGCTCACTCCTCCCGTTTTACACCAAACCTTTGGTTTAGAGCCCCTGTTCACACCTGAAGCCTCGGGGGGCACGCCTCTGTTTTTCACCCGAAGCCCTGGGGCAGAGCTTGTTTACACCGAAGCCTCCGGGGGCACGAGCTTTTAATTTAGTGAAGCCTCCCCTGGCCCAAAACCTCCCCCCCGGTTTAAAACCCCCAAAAACCTCTGTGTCACGACCCTTTTGGCCACCTGGGAACCCCGGGTTTAGGACCTCTGTTCACACGAAAAACTCGAGGGGCAAAGTCCCTTTTTCACACCCCGGAAGCCTCTGTGGGCCGCCCCTTTTTTCACACCCTAACCCCCCGGGGTCCCCCCCGACCTCTGTTCCCCAACCCGAACCCTTGGGGGCCCCTTTTCTGTTCACACCTGAAGCCCTTGGGGGCCCCCCATTCTCTGTTTTTCAACCCCGAAGCCTCCGGGTCAAAAATTTCCCCTTTTTTCCAACCCAAGCCGGGTCAAAGACCCTGTTCACACCTTAAAACCCCCGGGTCCGCCTCTGTTTCCACTGTCCCGCTGTAAGGGGGGTTGTGGGCTGGGAATTTTTAAACCCCCAAGGGGAACACTTTTTACCGCGGGGCCGCAAACGAGCGGGCCCCTTCACCATATTTGCTTTTGGGAAAGCTGGGTGACAATCATTGGGGTTTACGAAAACAGTTCCAACGGGGTGGGGGTTCCCCTTTTTTTAAACCAAAAAAAACAAGTCCCAAAGTGGCAACTTTGGTCACAGAGAGATGCGGGAAGTTTTGCGCTCCAAAAAGTCGGGAAGGGAGTTGGGGCCCAAAAAGGGTGATAACATTGCTTTTTAAATACCCAAAGTGGCTTTAGATGACGCATGCTCACCCCAAAGTCACCTTTGGGGCCCTCCCCTTTTTCTATTTAATGATTTTCCTCGGGGTCGCGGGGCCTTTTCCGCCCTCCGGGCCGTTTCCCTCATTTTTTTCCAGATTTCCTTTATGTTGGCAGTAAATTTTGCCGGGGCTGTAGCAGAAATCCCCCAGATGTTGGTAAGAAGCCGGATTTTCCCCCGAGTTTTCCCCCAGAGGGTCGCCGCACGGGACTCCGGACACGGGGGCTACTTTCCATTGGGCACACGAGGCAACTGCCCAGGGGCCCTACAAACACAAGGGCTCCAGGGATACCATAGACCATGGTAGAGAAGGGAGTCATTGACTCTCTACTCATTAGTTTTGTAGGCCACCTGCTGCCTACACTCGTAAACCCGGGGTGTCCCGCCATGGGCTCAGACCCCGTCTTAAAAACCATTGGCCCCCCCCGGGCCAGAGCGTGGACCCTGCCAAAATAAATCCCATCACATTTCCCCATGCCCCCGAGCCCCCCCCAAGCACCCCTTTCATATTAACACGTAACTTATATCGGGGAAAAAAGGGCCCCAAGCCTACAAGACTAATTGGCAGTGCAGGGAGCCTTTTGCTCCCTTCTCCACTATGTTTTTTTAACTGTTTTCACAATGTAAATACACACAAACAATTAAATAAGGAAAGCCAACCAAGGGACCCACGGTATGTTTTTTTAACATGGGGGAAAAAAAAGACCCCCCTTGGGGCCCCCAAACTTGTTGGGGGCCCCCGGGGAACGCCTATGGTTTCCCCAAATTTAAAAATTGGGCCCCCAAAGGCCGTGAAAATATGATGTGCCTGGGGGTGGGGTTAAAGGGGTTTTTGGGGGGTCCCTGTTTTGGGCGCAACTAAGGTGGTCCGGGGGATTTTGGGACTGCTAACCCGGGGGGCCCCAAAAAGGGTGGAAAAGTTCTGCTGAAGAACTTTTAGGTACTGTAGACGCCCCAAAGTGACTTTGTGCTTCATCTTCCAGGTTTAAATTCAAAGGGGCCGGGAGCTGATCGAGGGCACCCCCCTATGGAGCCGCCCCGGGGGCCCCCCGGAAATGAAGAACAACCGGGAACCAGAAAACCCCTAAACCGAACCCGGACGATTTCCCAAAATGCAAAAATCTCTTTTACTGTTGGACACTGAGGAGCGGGGGGCCCAAAACCTTTTTCCCAAAAACCCCTTTCCCATCCCGCCCGTTTCCCACCAAAAGGAAACCCATGTCGACCCCCGGGACCCCCGGCCATCCCAGAGACTGTGGTCAGCCTGGAGTTCCCCCGCTGGGTCCACAGTACGGACCCCACCTATTTCTTCCACCAAATGCAAACTTCCAATGAATTTTACGGGACCTGGGGGGTTCCGGGGTTGCCACCCCGGACCCCCCAAACCCCCAAGTGACAAGAGCGCTCTTCAGCTGTGAGGTCAAGCACCCCGCCCTCAAACCCGCCCAGCAGTCCGAGGCAAACCCGGGGAAGAGAAGCCTGGGCCCGGGTTTGGGGGTTTTTAAAATTGCTTCTTTTGAAAATTTTTTCATGCTGAAACGGGGGGCAGGGAAAGGGAAAATGGAAGGGGGGGCCCGGGGGGAGGGGGGGCAGGTTTGGAAATGGGGGAAAGGGGGCCGGGTGGGAGGAAAGGGGGGGCGAGAAAATAGGAAAGGGGCCCCGGTCGAGAAGATGGGAGGGGGCCATGGTGGGAGGGGGGCAGGTTTTTGAAGGGTGGGAGGGGGCCATTTGGGGGGAGAGGGGCCCCCCCCGGTCGAAAGGGGGGGGGGGCCGTTCGAGAAGATGGGAGGGGCCCATGGTGGGAGGGGGGCAGGTCGAGAAGATAGGAGGGGGCCAGGTCGAGAAGATGGGAGGGGGCCGTGGTGGGAGGGGGGCAGGTCGAGAAGATGGGAGGGGGCCGTGGTGGGAGGGGGGCAGGTCGAGAAGATGGGACGGGGGCCAGGTAGAGAAGATGGGAGGGGGCCATTGGGGGGGGGGGCAGTCGAAAATGAGGGGGGCCGGTGGGAGGTGGGCAGGTCGAGAAGATAGGGGGGCCTGGGTTGGGGGGGGCCGGGGAAAAAGGGGGGGGGGGTTTGGGGGGGAGGGGCCCATGGTGGGAGGGGGCAGTCGAAAAAAGGGGGGAGGGGGGGGCCCGGTTGGGGAAAAGGGGAGGGGGAGTTGGGGAAAAAGGGGGGGGGGTTGAGAAGATGGGGGGGCCGTGTGGGAGGGGGGGAGTTTAGAAGATGGGAGGGGGCCATGGTGGGAGGGGGCAGGTCGAGAAGAGGGGGGGGGCCCGGGGGGGGGGGGGAGGGGAAAAGAAAGGGGGCCGTGGGGGAGGGGGAGGGGGCGGAAAAGAAAAGATGGGGGGGGGTGGGGGGGGGGAGAAGAGGGAAAAGGGGCCTTTTGGGGTGGGGGGCCCGGTTGAGAAAGATGGGAGGGGGCCCGGGTTTGGGGGGGCAGGTTGGAAGATGGAGGGGGCCTTGTTGGGAGGGGGCAAGGGAGAGAAAAATGGGAGGGGCCTGGGGGGGAGGGGGCCGGTGAGAAAAATGGGGGTGGGGGCCGTGGTGGGTTGGGGGCCCGGTTGAGAAAAGGAGGGGGGCCTGGTGGGAGGGGGGGGAAGGGAAGAAAGATGGGGGGGGGCCAGGGGAGAAGAGGGGGGGGGCCCGGTTGAGAAAATTTTGGAAAAGGGCCCGGTTGGAAATGGGGTGAAGGGCCCGGAGGGGGCAGGGTTTGGGATGGGGGGGGGAAAAAAGGTGGGGGGTGGGGGAGAAAAAAGGAGGGGCCAGGTAGGGGGGGTAAAAATGGGGAGGGGCCCCGGTGGAGGGGGCAGGGGAAAAAAGGGAGGGGGCTGGGAGAGAAATGAAAAAGGGTTCAATGGCAGGAGGGGGGCAAAGGGAAAAGAAGTGGGAGGGGCAACGGGGAGGGGGGGGCAGGAAGTAAGAAGGATGGGCAGGGGGGCCCGGTGCGGAAAGGGGTGGCCCCTTAGGGGGCAGGTGAAAAGAAGGGAAAAGGGGGGCCCGGGGGGGAAGGGGGGGAGGTAGAAAAAGGGGAAAGGGGAGGGGGCTGGTGGGAG
The DNA here is from genome assembly GCA_025379985.1 of Phyllomedusa bahiana. Lineage (NCBI taxonomy): Eukaryota > Metazoa > Chordata > Amphibia > Anura > Hylidae > Phyllomedusa > Phyllomedusa bahiana. The sequence continues at coordinate 33,785 of JAODAL010023187.1, forward strand.
GGGGGAGGGGGGCAGGTGAGAAAATGGGGGGGCCTGGGGAGGGGGCCAAAAGGTTTGACAAGTGGGAGGGCCCATGGGGGGAGGGGGGCAGATGAGGGAAATGGGAGGTGCAAAAGGGAGGGGGGGGGCAAAAATAATGAAAATGTAGGGCAACGGCAGGGGGGGCAAAGGGAGAGAAAAAAGGGAGGGGGGCCATGGCAGGAGGGGGCAGGTCGACAAGATGGGAGGGGCCCCCCTGGTGGGGGGGGCAAAGGGCCAAAAGAAAAGGGGGGGGCCCATAGTGGGAGGAGGGCAGGGGCCCAAAATGGGAGGGGGGCATGGAGGGGGGGGACAGGTCGAGAAGATGGGGGGGGGCCATTTTGGGGGGCCAAAGGGGAAGGGGGGGCCCAAAGGTTGGAAAGGGGGGGTGGTACAAGAAAAAAAGGGAGGGGCCCCTGGGGGGGTGGGGGAAAAAGCAGAGAAGCTAATTTATGGTGCACAGTCTGCCCGGTTGGTTTGAGGGTTTTGCTGCATGGAAACTGTACCCCTTTATCGCTCTAAAATTCGGGGGGCCCCACGGGGGGGGAAAGGGGGTACCCGGGCCCCCGTGATGGGCCCCAGACTGAATTTCCATGGTCAGACATAGGGACCCCCTCACTGCAACGTCCCATTGATAGATTATTGGTCACTTTAAATATTTTATTGTTTTCTTTAAAATGGGTTTTATTTCATTGACTTTGAAAAATGTCACATAAAAAACGCGAAAAACCGGACCCTGGTTAATATTGTCATAAAGCGGGGAGAGCTGACATTTATACGATGTGGACAAATGAGAGGAGCCCGGCGTCGCCTCCTTCCTGGATTTATCAGAGGATTTTTTCACCCTTTTTAAAATTTTAAACCCCTTTTTCCCTTTTCCTTCCGAGTAAAAGAGACACCCTAAAACCGGGACATTTTACAGTATCCCTGCTCCCGCAAAAAGGCACAATCCTACCCGCTCCCCCGACTATGCAGAACAGGACCTGACACTTGGGGGCAGAAAATGATCTGACACTTTGGGGGAAAATAAAGACGCTGCCCCTTGGGGGGGAGGATAAAGACGCTGGGCACTTGGGGGGGAGGGTAATACCGACCCCTGGGGGGAGGAAAAAATGACGCTGACACTTGAGGGAGGATAAATTGGGTGCCCCGACACGGGGGGGGAAAAGGGAAAAGGGGGGGTGACACTGGAACTTGGGGCGGGGTAAAAAACACTGACACTTGGGGGGAAGGGTAATGACGCTGACCCTTTTGGGGGGGAGGAAATAAATTTACCCCTAGCGGGGCAGGATAATGACAAATGGGCAAATTTGGGGGGCCCGGGTAATGACGCTTAACACTTGGGGGGCCGGATAATGACACTGACACTTGGGGGCCCGAAAAATAAACAGACAATTGGGGGGCAGGATAATGACGCTGACACTTGGGGGGCAGGATAATGATGCTGACACTTGGGGGGCAGGATAATGACGCTGACACTTGGGGGCAGGATAGTGACGCTGACACTTGGGGACAGGATAATGACGCTGACACTTGGGGGCAGGATAATGACGCTGACACTTGGGGGGCAGGATAATGACACTGACACTTGGGGGCAGGATAATGACGCTGACACTTGGGGGCAGGATAATGATGCTGACACTTGGGGGCAGGATAATGACGCTGACACTTGGGGGCAGGATAATGACGCTGACACTTGGGGGGCAGGATAGTGACGCTGACACTTGGGGGGCAGGATAGTGACGCTGACACTTGGGGGCAGGATAATGACGCTGACACTTGGGGGCAGGATAATGACGCTGACACTTGGGGGCAGGATAATGACACTGACACTTGGGGGGCAGGATAATGACGCTGACACTTGGGGGGCAGGATAATGACACTGACACTTGGGGGGCCGTGTCTGTCTGTGAGTCCTGCCGCCCTCCCTTGCTCGGTGGCTGCAGTGCGGGCACCGTCTCCCTTATGAGAATGGATGGTCGTATTATAGCGGTTGATCTTCGCCGCCTCCATTCCCATTAATATTGCAGAGATTGTAATACATTAATACCGGCGTCACCTGAAGCTGCAGAAAATGAGAATGAGGTGAAGCATTGTTATCAAATGGAGAGTAAATCTATAGCTGGCAGCGGCGCCGCTGATTACCCCGTGTAATTGTAACGTTTAATGGGTGTCAGGGCCGCGCGGACGGACGGCGACTCCCGGCGTCACCTAAGAAATCTGCTATTAAAATGACAAGATAGCGATGAACTCTCAATTAGCCGGGGATGAGGCCTGCGCGGTGGAGACTCAGGCCTGCGCGGTGGAGAAGCCGGCCTGCTCGTCTCGCAGCGTTGAGACCTGCTCGCTTTACGGCACCGTCCCTGCGTCCTTCAGCCGACGACCACAAATGGACTAACGGCTTCACAGCCCCACAGAGGTCCTGGGCGCGGCGGCGGCGGCGCAGGGTTCACGCCCAGCGAGGAGGGAGCGATATTTTGATGGGACCAGTGAAGTCACTGGAACGCTATCATTTGGTGGCGAATTCTTTTCATTCAGCTTTCCACAAATCTAGAGTGTAGAATGTGCGCTGATACATTGTAACAAAGTATCAGGGCAGGAGGAAGATTCAGAGCATTGTCTGCACTACATAGGATGGTAACAAAGTATCAGGGCAGGAGAGGGATTCAGAGCATTGTCTGCACTATATTAGATGGTAACAAAGTATCAGGGCAGGAGGGGGATTCAGAGCATTGTCTGCACTATATTAGATGGTAACAAAGTATCAGGGCAGGAGGGGGATTCAGAGCATTGTCTGCACTACATAGGATGGTAAAAAAAGTTATCAGGCAGGAGAGGGATTCAGAGCATTGTCTGCACTATTAGATGGTAACAAAGTATCAGGCCCGGAGGGGATTACAGAGCATTGTCTGCACACATAGGATGGTAACAAAGTATCAGGCCAGGGGAGGGATCAGAGCATTGTTCTGTTACATATTTAGATGGTAACAAAGTATCAGGCAGGGGAGGGGGATTCAGAGCATTGTCTGCACTATATTAGATGGTAACAAAGTATCAGGGCAGGAGAGGGATTCAGAGCATTGTCTGCACTATATTAGATGGTAACAAAGTATCAGGGCAGGAGGGGGATTCAGAGCATTGTCTGCACTATATTAGATGGTAACAAAGTATCAGGGCAGGAGGGGATTCAGAGCATTGTCTTCACTATATTAGATGGTAACAAAGTATCAGGCAGGAGGGGGATTCAGAGCATTGTCTGCACTATATTAGTGGTAACAAAGTATCAGGGCAGGAGGGGGATTCAGAGCATTGTCTGCACTATATTAGATGGTAACAAAGTATCAGGGCAGGAGGGGGATTCAGAGCATTGTCTGCAGTGCATCAGATGGTAAAAAACTATTGGGACAAGAGGGAGATTTATACTGATGCTGTATTTAGCTTACAGAGCATTGTCTGCACTATGTTAGATTGTAAGAAACTATCAGGACAAGAGGGAGATTTTTAATGATGATGCCTTAAGCTTGCAAAGCATTATCTGCACTACATTAGATGGTAACAAACTATCAGGACAGGAGGGAGATTGATACTGATGATGTATTTAGCTTGCAGAGCATTGTCTGCACTATGTTAGATTGTAAGAAACTATCAGGACAGGAGTGAGATGTATACTGATGCTGTGGTTAGCTTACAGAGCATTGTCTGCACTTTGTTAGATTGTAAGAAACTATCAGGACAAGAGGGAGATTTTTAATGATGATGCCTTAAGCTTGCAAAGCATTATCTGCACTACATTAGATGGTAACAAACTATCAGGACGGGATGAAGATTGATATTGATGATGTATTTAGCTTGCAGAGCATTGTCTACACTATGTTAGATTGTAACAAACTATCAGGACACGGGAGATTGCTACTGATGATGTATTTAGCTTGCAGAGTATTGTCTACACTACATCAGATGGTAACAAACTATCAGAACAGGAGGGAGATTTCTACTGATGACGTGTTTGGCTTACAGAGCGTTGTCTGCACTACATTAGAGTGTAACAAACTGTCAACAGGATGGGAATGTGTACTACTGATGTTTTTAGCTTGCAGAGCATTGTCTACACTACTATAGATTGTAACAAACTATCAGGACAACAGGAGGATTTATACTGATAATGATATTCTTTATTTATATAGCGGCAACATATTCTGCAGCACTGTACAAGGTATAAATACATACAAAAAACAAACGTTTTAGTCTCTTGCTCCCAAGAGCTTACAATCCGTGTTGTTGTAGGGGTGATGATGCTGTAGCTTGCAGAGCATTGTCTGCACTACATAAGTTACATTAGCTTGTAACAAACCCTCAGCGATGAGAAGTGATGCGGCTCACACTGTACGAGGCCAGGTCAGTGCGTCTTAGAGAAAGATGGCGGCTCCCGGCTCTGTGTAATAGCAGCTTTTAAGCTAATGGTCTGTGCTGGACGCGGCCGTCAGTGCTTGCTCCCTGGGGCCCCGCCGGGCACTGAGGTTGCAGCAGGTAATGATGCATTTTTATGGTTCTTGTGTGAGTGCGGCCTCGCTTCCTGCCGCCGTCCTTGATAGAAATTCCCCAATTGTAATGAGGTTTGTATGCAGATCAGCTCGTTTGGTCTCCATCGTTTACAAACCATTAAGGTTAATGCGCTTCGTGTTTAAAGAAAGTGAGAAATTAATAGCGTGCTCTCTAGAAGCAAGCTGCCCCCTGCCCCACCACCCTGCCCACCGCCCCAGCAGCGGCCAGCCCACTGCCCCAGGATCTTACTCACTGCCCCAGCAACCTGCCCGCCGCCCCAGCACCTGCTACCGCCCCACATGCCTGCCCACATATCCTGCCCGCCGCCCCAGCACCTGCCCACTGCCCCAGGATCTACCACTGCCCCAGCAATCCTGCCCACCGCCCCGCACCGCCAGCCACCGCCCCAGCAACCTGCCCACCGCCCCAGCAGCGGCCTGCCCACTGCCCCAGGATCTTACTCACTGCCCCAGCAACCTGCCCACCGCCCCAGCAGCGGCCTGCCCACTGCCCCCGGAACCTGCCCACCAAGCCCCACAGCCTCCATCACCCGCCCCAGCATGACCTGCCCACATATCCTGCCCGCCGCCCCAGCAACCTGCCCACCGCCCCAGCATCCTGCCCACTGCCCCAGCAACCTGCCCGCCGCCCCAGCAGCCTGCCAACCGCCCCAGCAGCCTGCCCACATATCCTGCCCGCCGCCCCAGCAGCCTGCCCACTGCCCCAGGATCTTACTCACTGCCCCAGCAACCTGCCTTCCGCCCCAGCAGCCTGCCCACTGCTCCATTATCCTGCCCACTGCCTCAGCAGCCTGCCCACTGCCCCACCCTGCCCACAGCCCCAATATCCTACCCACTGCCTCAGCAGCCTGCCCACTGCCCCAGTATCCTACCCACTGCCCCAGAATCTTACCCACTGCCCCGTCAACCTGCCCACCACCCCAGCAACCTGCCCACCGCCCCAGCATCCTGCCCACTGCTCCAATATCTTACCCACTGTCCCAGGATCTTACCCACTGCCCCATCCTGCCCACCACCCCAGCAGCCTGCCCACTGCCCCCGGAACCTGCCCACTGCCCCAATATCCTACCCACTGCCCCAGGATCTTATCCACTGCCCCAGCAACCTGACCACTGCCCCATGATCTTACCCACTGCTCCATCCTGCCCACTGCTCCAATATCCTGCCCCCTGCCCCAGCAACCTGCCCACCGCCCCAGCAGCGGCCTGCCCACTGCCTCTACCCACTGCCCCAGGATCTTACTCACTGTCCCAGCAACCTGCCCACCGCCCCAGCAGCCTGCCTACCGCCCCAGCAGCCTGCCCACTGCTCCATTATCCTGCCCACTGCCTCAGCAGCCTGCCCACTGCCCCACCCTGCCCACTGCCCCAATATCCTACCCACTGCCTCAGCACCTGCCCACTGCCCAACAGATCCTACCCACATCTGCCCAGAATCTACCTACTGCCCCGTCAACCTGCCCACCTCCCCAGCAACCTGCCCACCGCCCCAGCATCCTGCCCACTGCTCCAATATCCTACCCACTGTCCCAGGATCTTACCCACTGCCCCATCCTGCCCACCACCCCAGCAGCCTGCCCACTGCCCCCGGAACCTGCCCACTGCCCCAATATCCTACCCACTGCCCCAGGATCTTATCCACTGCCCCAGCAACCTGACCACTGCCCCGGGATCTTACCCACTGCTCCATCCTGCCCACCACCCCAGCATCCAGCCCACTGCTCAACAACCTGCCCACTACCCAGCATCCTGCCCACTGCTCCAGTATCCTACCTACTGCCCCAGGATCTTACCCACTTCCCCATCCTGCCCACCGCACCAGCAGCCTGCCCACTGACCCAGCAACCAGCCCACTGCCCCAATATCCTACCCACTGCCCTAGGATCTTATCCACTGCCCCAATATCCTACCCACTGCCCTAGGATCTTATCCACTGCCGCACCTGCCACCCCCAAGCAACCTGATCACTGCCCAAACCACCCATGCCTAGGTCTTTCCACTGCCCCAGCAACCTGACCACTGTCCAGCAACCTGCCCACTGCCCCAATATCCTACCCACTGCCCCAGGATCTTATCCACTGCCCCAGCAACCTGACCACTGCCCCAGGATCTTACCCACTGCTCCATCCTGCCCACCACCCCAGCATCCAGCCCACTGCCCAACAACCTGCCCACTACCCAGCATCCTGCCCACTGCTCCAATATCCTACCTACTGCCCCAGGATCTTACCCACTTCCCCATCCTGCCCACCGCACCAGCAGCCTGCCCACTGACCCAGCAACCTGCCCACTGACCCAATATCCTACCCACTGCCCTAGGATCTTATCCACTGCCCCAATATCCTACCCACTGCCCTAGGATCTTATCCACTGCCCCAGCAACCTGACCACTGCCCAGCAACCTGACCACTGCCCCAATATCCTACCCACTGCCCTAGGATCTTATCCACTGCCCCAGCAACCTGACCACTGTCCAGCAACCTGCCCACTGCCCCAATATCCTACCCACTGCCCCAGGATCTTATCCACTGCCCCAGCAACCTGCCCACAGCCCCAGCAACATGACCCGACTACCCACGGCCTGAGGATCTTATCCACTGCCCCAGCAACCTGACCACTGCCCAGCAACCTGCCCACAGACCCAGCAACCTGCCCACTGCCCCAATATCCTACCCACTGCCCCAGGATCTTAACCACTGCCCCAGCAACGTGACCACTGCCCAGCAACCTGCCCACCGCCCCAGCAACCTGCCCACTGCCCAGCAACCTGCCCACTGACCCAGCAACCTGCCAACAGACCCAAGATCCTACCCACTGCCCTAGGATCTTATCCACATGTCCGATTATCATATTTCCAATCTAGGCAGGAACCAGACTCTTTCCATTACCTCCCCCATCTTCCCTCCACCCAACCTATCTTTACCTAACCCCCTATTTTTTTCTATTCCTTTTATATATACATATATATATACACATATATACACATGTACACATTTTTCTATTTTTTTACGTCTATATACATACACAACTACATACAAAAATATATATACCGTAAATAAACCAGACTCACTTTTTATCAGGCTCAACAGCCTTCTTTTTACCTCTACCGATCCCCTCCCCATCCGAGGCCGGGGGAGTCACCCTTTTCAGACTCACTGACATATCCATATTTACAGTGTTTACACCCTCCCCAGGTGTCGCTTGTTCCTTACCACCTCTCAGTTGCCTGGCTTTTTCCCCACCCCCGGGTCTTTAGCTACACTTTGGGGTTTCCCAGGGGCAATAATACCGCGCCCTGAAGGTCCCTCCGCCCGGCCTTCTTGTACATCGTCCTCCTCTTCCTCATCACGTGATGAAGCTGGGTGGCTATCGAGGACTCTGTACTTATTGGCGACCTCAATCAGAGGAGTGTTACGATGCCTTCCTTCACCCTGTATCTGGCTTAAGCTTAGGAGAGTAGAGTGGTCCCACTCTAGTAAGAGAGAGTCGCCCTCTCTCTCTCTCCTTCTCCCCTTTCTTGCACTCCGCTTTGTGAGCCGCTCTCCCTTTCTGCCCCCACCACTCCCTTCTTCGCTCCCTGAGTGATAGGAGGCTGCGGGGATGGCGGCTTCCTCCTCCTCCTCCATCCTCCTGGTCTCTTCCTCTGTGTCGCTTTCCCTCAGGGTCTCTACTGCATTGGAGGTCGTTTCCGGGTTTAAGGTCTGAGACCCCCTGGCATGGGTCCAGGAAGCCCCCTCCCTCTCCTTTCGACGTGCCTCCATGCGCCTTATTTGTGCTGCCGTTTTCTTTTTCTTCATCATCGACCCTTCAGCTCCCTCGCCATTGTTGTTCCCTTCATCCGTGTCCACTCCCACGTCCTCAGGCCCTTTGCTCTCACCCATCTGCCGAGAAGACGCGGGGTTGTTGGCGGAAGAGCGAGGGCAGCGGCTAAAGAGGTGACCTAAGTCACCACACAGGTGACAGCGAATCCTGCCACAGGATGCAGCTAGATGGCCTACTTCCCCACAAAATGCACACACCTGTGCCCTACACTGGGCACTGAAATGTGTGGGGGTCGCCACACCTGTGACAGAGCTTCAGCTGCCCCTGGTAAAAGACCAGGATTCTGTCTCTGCCGAGGAAGGTGGAGGACGGGATATGAGTGACGGTGTTACCAGCATACCTTAGCTTGACCATGAAGGTCCAGGCCCCTGACCAGATACTGTGATCATCCCTGTTCTTACTCGGACAATGGTATCTCCCTACCCTCTATGGTGATTGATTGGTCGCCTCTCTTGAGGGCCTCCAGGAAGCGGTGCTGGACCTCCTCGCTCCCGGCAACCGGTGGTGGCCTGAAAGACCTGCCCCCCCTGGCCGCCACATTTGCATAGCTTTGTAACCCCCCCCCCCCCCCCCCCCCCTGCTACTGCGGATGGGGGATCCGCTGCGGCCGGAGGGACCGGTGGGCAAGTACCCTATTTGTGCTGGCTCCTACTTTCACCCCTTCATTCATTCTTTTATCTGTCCCAGTAATCACTTTCACTCCCCCCTTCCCTCCACCATTCTTACCCTCATTCATTCCTCCCACCGCCCTTTCAATCATTCCTGTATTTTTCCCGATACCTTTGCCGACATTTGCACCAACACTTTTGATGGGAATTTTACCACCCACACTTCCACCCACCTTCTCCCCCACACTTTGACCGGTACTTACACCTTCACCTATACTCTCTGTTTTTCCCTTCCCCACTTCCACATTCACACCTTTCTCTGGACCAGCTCTATTTTCTTTCCCTCATATTCCATCTTGGAGGAAGACTCTAGGCTATCGGGGTCAGGGGCATTAATGGGACTGCTACAGCGATACCCCGAGCTGACACCTTCTGCTAACTTTTGCTCTGACACTCCCTGCACTCTACTGGTCTTCCCTGGGAAGGCGGTAAATACCATTCTGGACGTCTCCCCCAAAACCTTCTTTTGCCTTTTTTTCTTCCCCCCTCCTTCAGGAAGGTCGTCCCCTAGGGGTGAAGCCCTGAAGGTTGATGGGGGACTCCAACTTCACTATCTCCTCAAGGAGCATTCCTCCTGGGTTTCCCTCGGCCTCACTCATTTCTCCCAGAGAAAGAGCCTCTTGCTGTGGGGGGATCCTGCTGCTCTCTGCCTGGGATGGCTGTGAGGGAATACCAGAGACCCCCGAGCCTTCTATATTCTCCCCCTCCTCCTGGGCCTCCATCTCCTCGTCCTCCTCCTCCTCCTCAGATTCCTCCTGTTTCTTCCCGTTTCATCTCTCTGAATCTATCCTCATTGGATAGCTTCTCCTTGAATACTCCGCTGTTGTTGTAAATCAGGGTTATCCTCATCTTCAGCTTCCTCACCCTGTCCCTTATTTTCCTCAGCTCTTTGGCCAGGTCTTTCCTCTTTTTTGTTGTCACACTTTTTATTTGAAACTTTAAATCATCTATTTGCCTGGAAAAAGTTACAATCTCATTATTACATTGCTGGTATTCTTAAGGCATTATGGGAAAGGGGCTGAGAAGCCCACAGCGCCCTCTGTTGGATGTAACAAATCCTTAATTTGCTTTTGACCCACCAAGTCTTGAGAAAGCAAAAAGGATTTTTTTTAGCCAAGCCAGTATCTCTCATCTGCAGACAACGCTGTTTCGGGATTTGTGTCCCTCTTCAGTGCAGAGCAGAACGATACTGGCTGGCTGTGTGGGAGGCATCGAGTAACTCGGGAAGGGAAGATCTCTCCTTAAGGAGAGCACCGAACGAACGGCTTGTAGAGTTTGTTTTGCCTTTTCACCCTCTACTTAGCATCTGCATATCACAAGGCATTATGGGAAAGGGGCTGAGACGCCCACAGCGCCCTCTGTTGGATGTAACAAATCCTCAATTTTCTTTTGAGGAAGCAAAAAGGATTTTTTTTTCCATTGCTGGTATTCTTTAAGAAAGAAGGCGATCCTGGCTCCCGTGGCTTTGGGGGAGTCCTTCTCCTTTATCACCCCCCAGATTGACACCAGGTCACAAACTCCCTCCACCCCAGGGCCCGAAGGATTACCGCTCTTTAAGGACATTGCTCCCTTGGAGCCCTCTTTAACTTTAGTAAGGATTCGTTGGCACGATCTCACCGGCACCGTGTCCTTGGCGGGTCCACCTCTGCTGCTGGTGTTCCTGCTGCTCCGCTGCTCGGCCGATGCACCGGCTGCTCCTGGCGGGGAGATTGCGGTGCTGCTGGAACCCCTGTGTTCGGCACTCCCGGCTGCCCCTGCTGCAGTGCTGGTGCTGGGCTCTCGGGTCCCATTCTCTAGCGAAATCACCATTGGCCTGGCTGGCTGGAAACATGGCGGCGTTCATCACCGGTGCAGGCATCATGGGTGCGTTCATCACCGGTGCAGGCATCATGGGTGTGTTCATCACCGGTGCAGGCATCATGGGGGCGTTCATCACCGGTGCAGGCATCATGGGTGCGTTCATCACCGGTGCAGGCATCATGGGGGCGTTCATCACCGGTGCAGGCATCATGGGGGCGGTCATCACCGGTGCAGGCATCATGGGTGCGTTCATCACCGGTGCAGGCATCATGGGTGCATTCATCACCGGTGCAGGCATCATGGGTGCGTTCATCATTGGTGCAGGCATCATGGGTGGTTCATCACCGGTGCAGGCATCATGGGGGCGTTCATCAGCTGTGCAGGCATCATGGTTGCGTTCATCACCGGTGCAGGCATCATGGGGGCGTTCATCACCGGTGCAGGCATCATGGGGGCGTTCATCACCGGTGCAGGCATCATGGGTGCGTTCATCACCGGTGCAGGCATCATGGGGGCGTTCATCACCTGTGCAGGCATCATGGGTGCGTTCATCACCGGTGCAGGCATCATGGGGGCGTTCATCAGCTGTGCAGGCATCATGGTTGCGTTATCACCTTGCATCATGGGCGTTCATCACCGGTGCAGGCATCATGGCGGCGTTCATCACCGGTGCAGGCATCATGGGGGCGTTCATCACTGGCGCAGGCATCATGGGGGCGTTTATCACTGGCGCAGGCATCATGGGGGCGTTCATCAGTGGTGCAGGCATCATGGGTGCATTCATCACCGGTGCAGGCATCACGGGAGCCTTGACTATGTAGACTGGCATTGCTTTGAGTGACATCACGGGAGCCTTGACTATGTAGACTGACATTGCCTTGAGTGACATCATGGATGTGCTGGCTTGTTGCACTGTTACTGGTATGACCGGTTGCACTGTCTGTGATAGAAGCAGCTGCAGTCTCTTCAGCAGGGTTTTGCATTCCCTTCTCCCCCGCCTCCCCGCCCCTGCTCTCCTGGACTTGCTCAGTCCCTCAGCTGCAGACAGCTCCTCCACACTGTGGGGCTCCTGAGAGGGGGGCGCCTCCTCCTCCACGACTCCGACACTCACAGCCCCTGCAGCGCTGGGTCCTCGCTCCTTAGCAGGTATCAGCTTCTTCCTCTCCTTGCTGGCGTTAGCGGGGGTGGGGTTGGTAGTTTCCTCCCCAGCATGGACTTTCCTCCAGGCCAAAAGTTGAGACTCCCGAGACCCCCCTGAGCGCCCCAGGCGGCTGGGACGCTTGTATCTCTTCATCAGGCAGCCGCTCCCCCCCTGCAGAGGAGAGAGACAGGGTGTCCTACTCCAAACTCCAAACTCCCTCTCTGACTACTAACTCCGCCTCTTCCTGACACGGGGTATGCACAGGATAGCATTGGATACACAGCTCAGCAGACAGTATCACACAGGATAGGATTAGATACACAGCTCAGCAGACTGTATCACACAGGATAGGATTAGATAACCACGCTCGCAGACGGTAATCACACAGCTGACTGGATAGTATACCAGCTCGCAGATAGTACACTCCCCTGATGAGATTAGGATACACGGCTCTAGCAGACAGTATCACAGTAGTGTGATAGTAACAGCTCAGCAGACAGTATCACACAGGATAGGATTGATACACAGCTCTCAGCAGGGCAGTATCACACAGGATAGGATTAGATACACGGCTCGGCAGACGGTATCACACAGGATAGGATATTGATACACAGCTCTGCAGACGATATCACACAGGATAGGATTAGATACACAGCTCGGCAGACAGTATCACACAGGATAGGATGAGATACACAGCTCAGCAGACAGTATCACACAGGATAGGATTAGATACACAGCGCAGCAGACTGTATCACACAGGATAGGATTAGATACACCGCTCAGCAGATGATATCACATAGGACAGGATTAGATACACAGCTCAGCAGACTGTATCACACAGGATAGGATTAGATACACAGCTGTGGACCGCTCCGCCCCTGCGGATAGTCATGGACAGCTCCGCCCCTGTGGATAGTCTTGGACAGCTCCGCCCCTGTGGATAGTCATGGACAGCTCCGCCCCTGTGGATAGTCATGGACAGCTCCACCCCTGTGGATAGTCATGGACAGCTCCGCCCCTGCGGATAGTCATGGACAGCTCCGCCCCCCGAGGATAGTCATGGACAGCTCCGCCCCTGCGGATAGTCATGGACAGCTCCGCCCCCGAGGATAGTCATGGACGGCTTTGCCCCCTGTGGATAGTCATGGACAGCTCCGCCCCTGTGGATAGTCATGGACAGCTTTGAACCCTATGGATAGTCATGGACAGCTCCGCCCCTGTGGATAGTCATGGACAGCTTTGCGCCCTGTGGATAGTCATGGACAGCTCCGCCCCTGTGGATAGTCATGGACAGCTCCGCCCCTGAGGATAGTCATGGACGGCTCCGCCCCTGCGGATAGTCATGGACGGCTCCGCCCCTGCGGATAGTCATGGACAGCTCCGCCCCTGCGGATAGTCGTGGACGGCTTCGCCCCTGCGGATCGTCATGGACAGCTCTGCCTCTGCGGATAGTCATGGACAGCTCCGCTCCCCCGAGGATAGTCATGGACAGCTTCGCCCCTGTGGATAGTCATGGACAGCTTTGAACCCTATGGATAGTCATGGACGGCTTCGCCCCTGCGGATAGTCATGGACGGCTTCGCCCCCTGTGCACGGCTTCGCCCCCTGCGGACAGATCTGGATGGGTGCAGCCATAATTTAGGGCATCGATCCCCAGCTCCCGTCTCCTCCGTTCCCCGGGATGTGACGAGGCAGATGGAGGTGACACAAGGACGTTGGCTGTCAGGAAGGTGACGCTGCGCCACCGCCGCTGCAGCAGCCACTAATAATTTATCAGCGCCGTCAGGAAGCGAGCGCAGCGATGTTTGATGAAATATTTAAGGCTTCTCTTTAGCAGGGAAGGGTCTGTGCACAAAATGATGGCCGGGATTTGTGAGAGAACACAAAGGCCGCTCCATCTGCGCAGCCAGAGAAGATGAGGACGGGAGGCCATCAGTGCAGCAGGATGATGGGAGTCATGGACGGCTCCTGATGAGCGGACCCTGGGGAAAGCCCCAGCAAGCCTGGCCGGACAGTGACCATTGCACCTGTCCATGATGGGCCAAGTAGTCCCACAACACCGAGAGCAAAGAGATCCCCTTGGACCCACAATCAATTCCAAATGTTGGAAGTTGTAGTGCTGTCACTCACAGGGCATGCTGGGATTTGTGGTGCTGTCACTCACAGGGCATGCTGGGTATTGTAGTGTCCAGGGCATGCTGGGCATTGTAGTGCTGTCACAGGGCATGTTGGGCATTGTAGTGCTGGCGCTCACAGGGCATGCTGGGCATTGTAGTGCTGTCATGAGCCTTGTAATTCAGCTAAAGCTGATCCATGATGAGTGTTGTAGTTTCACTAGAGCTGTCGTATTTTCCACTGTTACTGGGATCGTAGTTTCTTATGCTGTAACCTGCAGAGCATGATGGGAGTTGTAGTTCCATAAGAGCCGCTGTGTTTTCCACTGTTACAGGGATTGTAGTTTCCAGCACCTTCCTTATGCTGTAACCTGCACAGCATGATGGGAGTTGTAGTTCTGTGGCTGGAGCCCGCGGTTGTGCCCTTGCAGCCCCAGGGTTTGCGGCCGTGGCCCTTGCTCTGCTGGTGCTTGTAGTTCTGCCGGCAGCGCTCGGCTTCCCCCTTCCCTGCACGGAGCTCGTCAGCAGAGGAATCACCCCGAGTAAATTACTATTTATTTCTGTTTATTAAGCGACTTTCAGGAATTAATCGAAGCTTCTCATAATTTATTTATATTCTGTGAAATGAAACGTGAAAGAGACAAATGGGCCGAATCCGCGCCGCGACCGGAGACGAGATAATCAGGGGAAGACACCGGGGGCGGGACCATAGAAAACACGGCGATGGGGGCCCCAGCGGGGGGGGGAGATCAAGATGGGGGCCCCAGAGTGGGGGGGAGATCAAGATGGGGGCCCCGGAGGGGGGGGCGCAGATCAAGATGGGGGCCGCGGAAGGGGGGGGGCGGAGATCAAGATGGGGGCCCCGGAAGGGGGGGGGGGGGAGATCCTGATGGGGGCCCCGGCAGGGGGGGGGACGATCAAGATGGGGGCCCCGGGAGAGGAGGAACCCGATAGAGAGATGGGGCCCCGGGAGAAGAGTAACCAGATACAGAGATGGGGCCCCGGGAGCGGAGTAACCAGATACAGAGATGGGGGCCCCGGGAGAGGAGTAACCAGATACAGAGATGGGGGCCCCGGAAGAAGAGTAACCAGATACAGAGATGGGGGCCCCGGGAGAAGAGTGCACAGATACAGAGATGGGGGCCCCTGGGAGGATGTGCACAGTATCAGAGATGGGGGCCCCGGGAGAAGAGTAACCAGATACAGAGATGGGGGCCCCGGGAGAGGAGTAACCAGATACAGAGATGGGGGCCCCGGGAGAAGAGTGCACAGATAGAGAGATGGGAGCCCCGGAGAGGAGTGCACAGATTCAGAGATGGGGCCCCGGGAGAAGAGTGCACAGATACAGAGATGGGGGCCCCGGTAGAGGAGTGCACAGATACAGAGATGGGGGCCCCGGAGAGGAGTGCACAGATTCAGAGATGGGGGCCCCGGGAGAAGAGTAACCAGATACAGAGATGGGGGCCCCGGAGAGGAGTAACCAGATACAGAGATGGGGCCCCGGGAGAAGAGTGCACAGATACAGAGATGGGGGCCCCGGGAGAAGAGTAACCAGATACAGAGATGGGGGCCCCGGGAGAAGAGTAACCAGATACAGAGATGGGGGCCCTGGGAGAAGAGTAACCAGATAGAGAGATGGGGGCCCCGGAGAGGAGTGCACAGATACAGAGATGGGGGCCCCGGGAGAAGAGTAACCAGATACAGAGATGGTGGCCCCGGGAGAGGAGTGCACAGATACAGAGATGGGGGCCCCGGTAGAGGAGTGCACAGATACAGAGATGGGGGCCCCGGAGAGGAGTGCACAGATACAGAGATGGGGGCCCCGGAGAGGAGTGCACAGATAGAGAGATGGGGGCCCCGGGAGAGGAGTGCACAGATAGAGAGATGGGGCTCCGGGAGAGGAGTGCACAGATACAGAGATGGGGGCCCCGGTAGAAGAGTGCACAGATACAGAGATGGGGGCCCCGGGAGAAGAGTGCACAGATACAGAGATGGGGGCCCCGGGAGAAGAGTGCACAGATACAGAGATGGGGGCCCCGGGAGTAGAGTGCACAGATACAGAGATGGGGGCCCCGGGAGAGGAGTGCACAGATACAGAGATGGGGGCCCCGGGAGAGGAGTGCACAGATACAGAGATGGGGCCCCCGGAGAGGAGTGCACAGATACATAGATGGGGGCCCCGGAGAGGAGTGCACAGATACAGAGATGGGGGCCCCGGGAGAAGAGTGCACAGATACAGAGATGGGGGCCCCGGAGAGGAGTGCACAGATACAGAGTTGGGGGCCCCGGAGAGGAGTGCACAGTTGCAGAGATGGGGGCCCCGGAGAGGAGTGCACAGATACAGAGATGGGGGCCCCGGGAGAAGAGTGCACAGATACAGAGATGGGGGCCCCGGGAGAAGAGTGCACAGATACAGAGATGGGGCCCCGGAGAGGAGTGCACAGATACAGAGATGGGGGCCCCGGGAGAAGAGTGCACAGATACAGAGATGGGGGACCCGGGAGAAGAGTGCACAGATACAGAGATGGGAGCCCCGGAGAGGAGTGCACAGATGCTGAGATGGGGGCCCCGGGAGAAGAGTAACCAGATACAGAGATGGGGGCCCCGGGAGAAGAGTGCACAGATACAGAGATGGGGGCCCCGGGAGAAGAGTGCACAGATACAGAGATGGGGGCCCCGGGAGAAGAGTGCACAGATTGATAGTTTGGGGCCCCGGGAGATGAGTGCACAGATACAGAGATGGGAGCCCCGGAGAGGAGTGCACAGATACAGAGATGGGGGCCCCGGGAGAAGAGTAACCAGATACAGAGATGGGGGCCCCGGGAGAAGAGTGCACAGATACAGAGATGGGGGCCCCGGGAGAAGAGTGCACAGATACAGAGATGGGGGCCCCGGAGAGGAGTGCACAGATACAGAGATGGGGGCCCCGGGAGAAGAGTGCACAGATACAGAGATGGGGGCCCCGGGAGAAGAGTGCACAGATACAGAGATGGGGGCCCCGGGAGAAGAGTGCACAGATACAGAGATGGGGGCCCCGGGAGAAGAGTAACCAGATACAGAGATGGGGGCCCCGGGAGAAGAGTGCACAGATACAGAGATTGGGCCCCGGGAGAGGAGTAACCAGATACAGAGATGGGGGCCCCGGGAGAAGAGTAACCAGATACAGAGATGGGGGCCCCGGGAGAAGAGTGCACAGATACAGAGATGGGGGCCCCGGGAGACGAGTAACCAGATACAGAGATGGGGGCCCCGGGAGAAGAGTGCACAGATACAGAGATGGGGGCCCCGGGAGAAGAGTGCACTGATACAGAGATGGGGGGCCCCGGGAGAGGAGTGCACAGATACAGAGATGGGGGCCCCGGAGAGGAGTGCACAGATACAGAGATGGGGGCCCCGGGAGAAGAGTGCACAGATACAGAGATGGGGCCCCGGGAGAAGAGTGCACAGATACAGAGATTGGGCCCCGGGAGAGGAGTAACCAGATACAGAGATGGGGGCCCCGGGAGAAGAGTAACCAGATACAGAGATGGGGGCCCCGGGAGAAGAGTAACCAGATACAGAGATGGGGGCCCCGGGAGACGAGTGCACAGATACAGAGATGGGGGCCCCGGGAGAGGAGTGCACAGATACAGAGATGGGGGCCCCGGGAGAGGAGTAACCAGATACAGAGATGGGGGCCCCGCAGAGGAGTAACCAGATACAGAGATGGGGGCCCCGGAGAGGAGTGCACAGATACAGAGATGGGGGACCCGGAGAGGAGTGCACAGATACGGAGATGGGGGCCCCAGGAGAGGAGTGCACAGATACAGAGATGGGGGACCCGGAGAGGAGTGCACAGATACAGAGATGGGGGCCCCGGAGAGGAGTGCACAGATACAGAGTTGGGGGCCCGGGACTGGAGTGCACAGATGCAGTGTTGGGGGCCCCGGGAGAAGAGTGCACATAAACAGAGATGGGGGCCCCGGGAGAGGAGTGCACAGATAGAGAGATGGGGCCCCAGGAGAGGAGTGCACAGATACAGAGATGGGGGCCCCGGAGAGGAGTACACAGATACAGAGATGGGGGCCCCGGAGAGGAGTGCACAGATACAGAGATGGGGGCCCCGGGAGAGGAGTGCACAGATACAGAGATGGGGGCCCCGGGAGAGGAGTAACCAGATACAGAGATGGGGGCCCCGGGAGAGGAGTGCACAGATACAGAGATGGGGGCCCCGGGAGAAGAGTGCACAGATACAGAGATGGGGGCCCCGGGAGAAGAGTGCACAGATACAGAGATGAGGGCCCCGGGAGAAGAGTGCACAGATACAGAGATGAGGGCCCCAGGAGAAGAGTGCACAGATACAGAGATGGGGGCCCCGGAGAGGACTGCACAGATACAGAGATGGGGGCCCCGGAGAGGAGTGCACAGATACAGAGATGGGGGCCCCGGGAGAAGAGTGCACAGATACAGAGATGGGGGCCCCGGAGAGGAGTGCACAGATACAGAGATGGGGGCCCCGGGAGAGGAGTGCACAGATTCCGAGATGGGGGCCCCGGAGAGGAGTGCACTGTTGCAGAGATGGGGGCCCCGGGAGAGGATTGCACAGATACAGAGATGGGGCCCCGGGAGAAGAGTAACCAGATACAGCGCTGGGGGCCCCGGGAGAAGAGTAACCAGATAGAGAGATGGGGGCCCCGGGAGAAGAGAAACCAGATACAGAGATGGGGGCCCCGGGAGAAGAGTGACCAGAAACATAGTTGGGGCCCCGGGAGAGGAGTGCACAGATACAGAGATGGGGGCCCCGGGAGAAGAGTAACCAGATACAGAGATGGGGCCCCGGGAGAGGAGTGCACAGATACAGAGATGGGGGCCCCGGGAGAAGAGTGCACAGATACAGAGATGGGGGCCCCGGGAGAAGGAGTGCACAGATACAGAGATGGGGGCCCCGGGAGAAGAGTGCAAAGATACAGAGATGGGGTCACCTGGAGAAGATTAACCAGATACAGAGATGGGGGCCCCGGAGAGGAGTGCACAGATACAGAGATGGGGCCCCGGGAGAAGAGTGCACAGATACAGAGATGGGGGCCCCGGGAGAGGAGTGCACAGATACAGAGATGGGGCCCCGGGAGAAGAGTAACCAGATACAGAGATGGGGACCCCGGGAGAGCAGTAACCAGATACAGAGATGGGGGCCCCGGGAGAAGAGGAACCAGATACAGAGATGGGGGCCCCAGGAGAAGAGCAACCAGATACAGAGATGGGGGCCCGGGAGAAGAGTGCACAGATAGAGAGATGGGGGCCCCGGGAGAGGAGTGCACAGATAGAGAGATGGGGCCCCGGGAGAGGAGTGCAAGGATACAGAGAGAGATGGGGGCCCGGGAGAGGAGTGGCACAGGGTACAGGATGGGGGCCCCGGGAGAGGAGTGCACAGATACAGAGATGGGGCCCCGGGAGAAGAGTGCACAGATACAGAGATGGGGCCCCGGGAGAAGAGTGCACAGATACAGAGATGGGGGCCCCGGTAGAGGAGTGCACAGATGCGAGAGATTGGAGCCTCGGGAGTGGAGTGCAGACAGATACCAGAGTATGTGGGCCACCGGGAGGAAGAGGTGCACAGAAGAGAGATAGATAGATCTTGCTTACTTCCTGTACAATGTACTCATGCCAAAAGTTGAGGAACACTTCCATTCACTTCCAGCAAGCAGAGGGCGGATCCGGAGATGCTGGGATTCACTGAGTATTCATTGATATAATTATGGAGATTTAGGAGGCTGCAGCCGGACCCCCGATGTGTCTGCTCCGCTCCTGACTCCGCTCCTGACTCCCCTCCTGACTCCCCTCCTGACTCCGCTCCTGACTCACCTCCTGACTCCCCTCCTGACTCCCCTCCTGACTCCCCTCCTGACTCCCCTCCTGACTCCCCTCCTGACTCCGCTCCTGACTCCCCTCCTGAACTCTCCGTACTGACTCCCCTCCGGACTCCATCCTGATCACCATCTGGCTCCCTCCTGACTCCCTCTGGACTCCCCCTCCTGACTACCCTCCATGACTAACGTCCTGATCTCCGCTCCTGACTCCCCTCCTGACTCCCCTCCTGACTCCCCTCCTGACTCCCCTCCTGACTCCCCTCCTGACTCCCTCCGTGGACTTCCGAAGCCTGAATCTCACTCCTGACTCCCCTCCTGACTCCCCTCCTGACTCCGCTCCTGACTCCGCTCCTGACTCCGCTCCTGACTCCGCTCCTGACTCCCCTCCTGACTCCGCTCCTGACTCCGCTCCTGACTCCGCTCCTGACTCCGCTCCTGACTCCGCTCCTGACTCCGCTCCTGACTCGGCCGCCTCCGGGGAAATTCTGCTTCGCTTTGTTCAGGAAATCCGAGTCTTGACTTTGTAAAATCCAAACATTTCCCGTCGCCTCCGACGCGATTGTGATTTGCGGCCGCTCGTCGCAGAGATCGGACCTGACAGACGGAAGCGGGAGCCGCTTTTATCACACATGCAAATTGTTAATTATTCACCAGGCGGCTGAATTATTCAGAGCAGGAAAGTTTGTTAAAGTCAAGTTTCCTGGCGTGAAAATATTAAACAGAAATGTATGAAACCTCGCCAAGGAAAACGGCCGACTATCAGGCAGCTCACAGCAGCGCAGAGTGTTTCAGATCCATGGACAAGTGTAGCCATAATAGTCCTAAGATTCAGAGCGCTGCCGCGGACTCGTCCTCGCACAGCCGGTCACTCATTGCTCTTTCCTGGCAGCGATGGGTGTGAACTTACCAGATGAGCTGAGGCAGGTAAGCAGCTCGCTTCAATTACATCTGTAACAAGATGGCGGAAACTGCGCATTAATTATTGATAGGATTCCCAAAAAAAACTGAGCAATTTATGAGCAAGCGCCATGTTGGACTCCCAGTGACCAGTATGAGTGTGAGAGCGATAAAACCAAATCTAACACACCTGCTCCCCATTCACACCTAGGACCTTGCAAACACTAAGCGAGTACATGGGCACTGGGGAGTGAAAATGGCATAAGATTGGCGCAATTTGTCTTCCATTCACTAAAGGGTCGTACTCAATTTTGTTGTTCATTAGGGGGTGTATCAACTTTTATCGTCACTTAGGGTGTTCATTTATGTTGTCACTAGGCGGTTTCCTCAACTTTGTTGTCATTAGGGTGTCTGCATTAGTTGTCATTGGGGAGTACTCAACTTTTTCATTATTTAGAGGTTTCACTTCTGTTGTTCACCTTTATACACCAAATTATTCAAACTTTTATACTACACAAATAATACTCAATAATATACATACAAAAATCATACAAAATTTTTTACATATATAAAAATGAAACACATTATATTTATACTCAAATACACTTATCTTTTAATACTATAAAAACTTATAAAATTAACTAATTAAATTTCATACCAGAAAAATTTTAACATAAAAACATATATTTTATAAATAAAATTACACAACTATTTATATAATCAAACATACACACCATATATTTATTAGATCAATATTTATCCATATAACATTAACACATCATCCATAATTTTTTAATCCCCCCCCCCCCCCCCCCCCCACCCCCCTATCCAATATATTTATAATTTAATTACACTATCCTCCACCCTTTAAAAAAAAATCCTCAACTACTTCTTTCTAAACCCCATCTAATACCCATCACCATCACTCTTATAAATACCCACTTATTCTTCCAAACCTTCTTTATCCTAAACAATCCCTCACTACCAAACAATCATTACTTCCTTTTTTCTTCTTTTTTCTATCTTTCATTCTAACACATCTCTATACAAACCATAATAAATAAAACCTCCAAAATCTAATCTTTCTTTCTCTAAAAATAAAATAATATAAACAATCTAATTTTTTTCAAAATTTTTTCCATTTTCTCCCTTCATCCCATCCTCACCCATCTTCCCTTTATCACTCACCTTCTCCTCCTACTCTCCCCTTTCCTTCTATATCACTACCTTCTTCCTTCTCCCTCTCTCTCCCCTTCTACTCATACCTCTATCCTTTAGTATAATCTATATTTTACTCTTCTTACCATATTCCTCTTTAATACTTCAATCTCTTTTTACGCTTAATTTTACTATATCGCTCTTCTATCCATACACCCCAATATATATCACACACTCACTTCTACATCAACCCACATATATCCTATCTCTCTATACATCCCTCCATCCCTCTCTCTCACTCAAATAAACCTTCTCACACTCCTTGTGTCTACTCACACTCACCTGTTAGAACTAACTATCACTCTCTCCCCAAATATATATATAGAGATCTATTCCCTTTTCTGTCTCTTGTGTGTTACCGCACCTATGAGAGTCCCACGCGCGAGCCCTCGACTTGCACGACTTACCTATCTCTATTTACTAATCACCCCTACTGTGTGTACTTTCATCCCCTCTCCCTCCACTCCCCCCGCGCATGCACAGAGAGTGTCTGTGTGTGCCACTCGCTCCCCCTCCCCCCCACTCTCTCATTGTCTGTCAGATAGAGAGAGTGTGTCTCATCACAGCACCACGCGCTCGCACGACGCAGACGCCCTGTGTTACTCATCTGTGTTCTCGTGTTTGTGTGTGTGTGTGTCGCTTCGCTCTTCTACGCTCTTCACTTACTCCTGTGTGTTGTGTCCAAATTCACACTACCCACTGTAGAGAGTGTATACCCCACGCCTCCTCGCTCCTGTGTGTGTGTGTCGCGCTATGTCCCTGTGTGTGTCACTACACCCTTCTCCCCTCTATCATGTAGATATATCGCGTACAGGTGAGTCACTCACTCTACTTCCTCGCACACATGTGTCTACGACTGTTGTGTGTGTATATATCAACCTCCCCCTTACCTTTTACTACACATCGCTCGACGTGTGTGTTTTAGTGTGTCTCTAGTTCCTTTACGCTCTCTCAGCGCCGCTCGACACTCTCCCCCTACCATCCCCTCCCTTTATAGATCCGCCGTCACCCGACTCTATAGGCTCAGGGCTGTACCCTCACCTCTCTCTCTCTCAGGGCGTGTGTGTGTGTCGCAGCACCCGGTTATCTGTGTGTCCCGTCCCCTGTGTGTGTGTGTGTGTGTCACACTCGCTCGCCCCTCTGACTGTGGAATCTGCCTACTTAATGGCGACCCGACACCTGTGAGCACCCTCCTCTTGTGAGAGACTCATCACACGCACTCTCTCGGCGCGCCTCCGGTGTGTGTGTGCGCGCTATGCGATCCACCGGTCGTAGTGCTGTGTGTGTGTGTGTGTGAGCCCACGCACACAGGAGCACCGCCACAGGACACCGGGGTAGATCCAGCGCGCAGAGAGTTCGCATCTATATAGTATCCTTCAGTGGAGCCACCGCCAAGATGTGTGTGTGTAAGAGTGTGTGTAGACTGTGGAGCCGCGTCCACGCCACCCCCCCCCCAGCAAAGCCACACACGTCAGTGTTGTGTATCACTCGCCACCTCTCCGGGCCCCTACCAGCCGAGCTCACCGCACAGACAGCCGCGGTGCTCAGTCGCACGAGTGGGACGCTCTTATAGGGCCCCCGCACCAGGAGCACCGCCAACAGACACGGGGTTAGGATCCCAGCTATAGGAGTCCCCGTGCCACACGGAGCCAGCAACAGACACCTGGGGTAGAATTGCCCAGCTATAGGAGCCCCTCCGCACCCAGGTGCCAGCCGCAGACACCGGGGTAGATCCCGACTACAGGAGCCCCCCGCACCCAGGAGCACCGCCACAGACACCGGAGTAGATCCCAGCTACAGGAGCCCCCCGCACCCAGGAGCACCGCCAAAGGACACGGGGTAGGAATCCCAGCTATGGAGCCCCCCGCACCCAGGAGCACCGCCACAGACACCGGAGTAGATCCCAGCACAGGATGCCCCCCCGCACCCAGGAGCGCCGCCGCAGACACCGGGATAGATCCCGACTACAGGAGCCCCCCGCACCCAGAAGCACCGCCACAGACACCGGGGTAGATCCCAGCTACAGGAGCCCCCCGCCCCCCGGGGCGCCGCCGCAGACACCGGGATAGATCCCGACTACAGGAGCCCCCCACACCCAGGAGCACCTCAGAACACCGGCGTAGATCCCTGCGACAGGAGACCCCCGCACCCAGGAGCACCGCCTCTGACACCGGGGTAGATCCCAGTTACAGGAGCCGCCTGCACCCAGTAGCACCGCCACAGACACCGGGGTAGATCCCAGCTACAGGAGCCCCCCGCACCCAGGAGCGCCGCCACAGACACCGGGGTAGATCCCAGCTACAGGAGCCCCCCGCACCCAGGAGCACCGCCACAGACACCGGAGTAGATCCCATCTACAGGAGACCCCCGCACCCAGGAGCACCGCAGACACCGGGGTAGATCCCGACTACAGGAGCCCCCCGCACCCAGGAGCGCCGCCGCAGACACCGGGGTAGATCCCGACTACAGGAGCCCCCCGCACCCAGGAGCACCGCACAGAACACGGGGTAGATCCAGTAAGGAGCCCCCGCACCCAGGAGCACCGCAGACCCCGGGGTAGATCCGCCTACAGGGAGCCCCCCACACCAGGAGCACCCAGACACCGTTTTATATCACTCCTCACCTCTCCCTCCCCCATTTTCTCTCCGGTACCCCTTTGAAGTATCTCACTCCTACATGCATCCCCCCTCCCCCCTTATCTCTAACGACATTTTTATAATCCATCAACAGTTATCACCCCGCACCAATGAGCACCGCACAGACCCGTTTGAAAGATCGCAGCTAACAGCGAGCCCCCCCCGCACCATGAGCCACCGCAGAACCGGGGTAGATCCGACACAGGAGCCGCACAGGAGCGCCGCCGCAGACACCGGGGTAGATCCCAGCTACAGGAGCCCCCCGCACCCAGGAGCGCCGCCACGGACACCGGGGTAGATCCGAGCTACAGGAGCCCCCCGCACCCAGGAGCACCGCCACAGACACCGGGGTACACTCCGGCACCCAGAAGCGCAGAATGACTCACCCTCTAGACACCAGGGATGGCACGACTCACCCTCTAGACCCCAGGGATGCCAGGACTCACCCTCTAGACACCAGGGAAGCCAGGACTCACCCTCTAGACCACATGCGATTCCATGACTCACCCTCTAGACGCACAGCATGCCGCGACTCACCCTTAGACACCAGAGGACTGCCACGACTGCAAGACCCTGCTAGGACAATCAGAATAGCACGACTCACCATCTAGACACCAGGGATGGCACGACTCACCCTCTAGACCCCAGGGATGCCAGGACTCACCCTCTAGACCCCAGGGATGCCAGGACTCACCCTCTAGACACCAGCGATGCCATGACTCACCCGCTAGACACCACGGATGCCATGACTCACCCTCTAGACCCCAGGGTGGCATGACTCACTCTCTAGACACCAGGGAGGCCACAACTCACCCTCTAGACACCACGGATGCCATGACTCACCCTCTAGACACCAGGGATGCCATGACTCACCCCCTAGACACCAGGGATGCCATGACTCACCCTCTAGACAGCAGCGATGCCGGGACTCACCCTCTAGACACCAGGGATACCATGACTCACCCCCTAGACACCAGGGATACCATGACTCACCCTCTAGACACCAGGGATACCATGACTCACCCTCTAGACACCATGGATGCCACGTCTCACCCTCTAGACACCAGCAATGCCATGACTCACCCTCTAGACACCAGGGATGCCATGACTCACCCTCTAGACACCAGCGATGCCATGACTCACCCTCTAGACACCAGGGATGCCATGACTCACCCTCTAGACACCAGGGATGCCATGACTCACCCTCTAGACACCAGGGATGCCATGACTCACCCTCTAGACACCAGGGATGCCATGACTCACCCTCTAGACACCAGGGATGCCATGACTCACCCTCTAGACACCAGGGATGCCATGACTCACCCTCTAGACACCAGCGATGCCATGACTCACCCTCTAGACACCAGCGATGCCATGACTCACCCTCTAGATACCAGGGATGGCATGACTCACCCTCTAGACACCAGGGATGCCATGACTCACCCTCTAGACACCAGCGATGCCATGACTCACCCTCTAGACACCAGGGATGCCATGACTCACCCTCTAGACACCAGGGATGCCACGACTCACCCTCTAGAAACCAGAGATGCCATGACTCACCCTCTAGACACCAGGGATGCCATGACTCACCCTCTAGACACCAGGGATGCCACGACTCACCCTCTAGACACCAGGGATGCCACGACTCACCCTCTAGACACCAGGGATGCCACGACTCACCCTCTAGACACCAGGGATGGCATGATTCACCCCCCGACACCAGGGGCCATGACTCACCCGCTTTGACAACAGGGGGTGGCTGACTCACCCCCTTTGACACCAGGGGTTTGGCATGATTCACCCACAAGACACCAGGGATGCCACAACTCACCCCCTTTGAACCAGGGATGCCATGACTCACCCCCTAAAAACAAGGATACCAGACTCACCTCTAGACACCAGGGATTCCATGACTCACCCCCTAGACCCCAGGGATGCCACAACTCACCCTCTAGACACCCGGGGTGGGGGTTTAAATTTACCCCCAAAAACACCGGGATGCCAAACTCACCCTCTAGACCCCCAGGGGTGCCCTGGGGCTCAAAATCTCGCATCAGCGATTTTCCATGACACCCCCTAACACCCCGGGATGCCAAACTAACCCCCCTAGAAAACCCGGGGGGCAAAGATTCACCCCCCAAAACCCAAAGGGATGCCACAACTCACCCTCTAGACACCAGGGATGCCATGACACCCTCTAAACACCCGAGATGCCAGAAAAAACACCCCTAGACACCAGGGGATAGCTGATCACCCTCTAGACACCAGGGGTGCCCAAGGGGGCTCACCCCCTAGACCCCCAGTTTTGTCATGACTCAAACCCCCCTAGACACCAAGGGGTGCCACGTTCCCCCCTCAAAATACCCGGGTGGACGAATCACCATCTAACACCAGGGATGGCACCCACTCACCATCTAGACCCAGGGGTGCCGGACTCACCCTTCCCAGACCCCAGGGAGCCCGGGGCCACCCTCTAGAACCCCCAGCCGATGCCATGTCCACCCCCTAGACACCCGGGATGCCAGGCTCACCCCCTTTGACCCCCTAGGGATTTCCACGACTCACCCTCTAGACCCCAGGGATGCCAGGACTCACCCTCTAGACCCCGGGAAAGCCAAAGGGCTCACCCCTAGACCCACGGATTTCCATGATCACCCCCTTTGACACTAGGGTACCATGAAATCACCCTCAGACACCAGCGATTCCTGACTCACCCTCTTTAAAACCCGGGAGGCCACCCAATCACCTTCCCCAAACCCCCCGGGATGCCATGACCACCCCCCTTTTCACCACGGATGCCATACTCACCCTCTAGAAACCAGGGTGGGGTGACTCACCCCTAGAACCCCCGCGATGCCCTTTACTCACCCCCCAGGCACCAGGGTGCAATGAAATCACCCTCTAGAAGGGAGCGATTTCCGGGACTCACCCTCTAGACACCAGGGATACCATGACTCCCCCCAACACCAGGGGGGCAAAAAGACTACCCCCTAGAAAAGCAGCGGGTGCCCCGGGGCTCACCCCCCTAGACCCGGGAAACCCTGACTCACCCCCCGACACCAGGGGTCCATGACCACCCTTAGAACCCCGGGGTCCATGCTAACCCCCCAGACCCGGATGCCATGTACCCTCTAACACCAGGGGGGCCCCCGGGCCACCCCTTTGCACCGGTCCAGGAATCACCCTCTAGACACCCCGGGAGCCACGACTCACCTCAGACCCCAGGTGCCAGTTCACCTCTAGCCAGCAAAGCCATGACTACCCCCTAGAACCAAAGGATGCCCTACTCACCCCCTTTAACCCAGGGGTGAGGACCACCCTTGACCCCTGGTCCAGGACTCACCCCCCTTTGACACCAGCGTGCCATGAATCCCCCTAGACACCACGGTTCCAGCTACCCCCTCTAGACCCCCGGGGGGCGACCACCCTTTTAGAAACCGGGGGCCACCTCACCCTCAGACACCACAGGAGGGATGCTCACCTTAACACCAGCGATGCCAAAGTCACCCTCAGAACCAGGGAAGCCCAACTCCCCCTTTGACCCCAAAGGGTGCTGACTCACCCCCTTTGACCCCAGGGTGCCATGATCCCCTCAAACCCCCGGATGCCTGACTACCCCCTTTTTACCCAGCGTGCCTGACTCACCCTAGAAACCAGGGAGCCCTGATCACCCTGAAAAGGGATGCCAACTCACCCCCAAAGTCACAGCGTTGCCGGGACTCACCCTTTAGAACCAAACCAGGGGGAGCCCCACTACCTTTTAGACCAAAGGGGTCCATGACTCACCCCCTAAACCTGGGGCCCGCTCACCTCTAGAAACCCTTGCCTGACTCACCCCCTAACCCAAAGGTGCCATGACTCCTATAGCCCGCGTTCCTACCCCCTCTGCACCGGGGTGGCCCGTTTACCCCCTAACACCAGGGATGCCCGGGTCCCCTCTGAAACGGGGTCCTGACTCACCCCTTGACACCAGGAAAGCCGACTCACCCTCAGAACAGATGCCTGACTACCCTCTAGATACCAGGATGCCCCAACTCACCCCTCTAGACCCCCGGGTGGCAGATCAACTTTTAACCCCGGGGGTGCCAGACTCCCCCTCAGACCCCCCTGCAGCTCACCCTCTAAACCAGGGTCCTAGTCCCCTCTAACACCACGAGCCCGCTCCCTCTAGACACCAGCGTGCCTGATCCCCTCTGACACCGGAAAAGGGAATTTACCCCCCCGACACCGGGATGCATGACTCACCCTCTAACAAGGGGTGCCCGACTCACCCTCTAGAACCGGGGGTGCATGACTCAATCTAGAACCAGGGGGCCAAATCCCCTTGACCCCGGGATGCCATACTCACCCTTAGACAAGGGGGCACAATCACCTTTGCCCAGGGGTGGGTGGGAAATCCCCTCAGACACCGGAAAGCAGATTCCCCCCCCAAAAACCCGGAGGCAGCTCACCCCCAGCCCCGGATGCCTGACTCCCCCTGACACCGGATGCAAAGACTCCCCTCTAGACACACGGGTGCCGGGCTCACCCTCTAGACACCAGGGATCCTTGCCCACCCCTGACCCCAGGGATTTCAAAGACTCACCCTCTAGGGGAACAGGATCCGGGGCCCCTCTAGACACCAGGGGTCCTTTACTACCCCCTAGAAACCAGGGAAACCCTGACTCCCCTCTAGACACCGGTTACCATGA